>NQII01007149.1:52057-95978 GCA_002778355.1 Clitarchus hookeri | reverse complement strand
GCAGCCACCCCGGGCCACCTCCAGCACAGGTAAACCCGTCGCTGTGTGATACCCAGTACGCAGGACCGCTAAGCCCACATTTGACTTTGAACCGTGGCATCAAGCCACGCGCCCTGTATTATATACCGGCCGGGGCCCGGTCAACCTTTAAAGTCAGCCGGTTGAATCACGGAATCACCCGTAAAAAGACACGTAAAAACTTTGCCCAACCATAACGTCGCCGTCAACCACCAGACATCATGCACCAAATTGTAAATAATATTAAAAACATATGAATTCTTGTAATTTTGGGGAAATTGAGACAGTATCTTTGAAATTTCATTTTAAAATCATTTAAAACAATTTTCATGGGATGAGAGNAATTTTGGGGAAATTGAGACAGTATCTTTGAAATTTCATTTTAAAATCATTTAAAACAATTTTCATGGGATGAGAGGTTTTGAACAGTGAAGCAAAATGTACACACAAAACATTATCATTAAAAAGATTATTGGTAGAAAGAATTTTTTCAGGCTGTTTCTGAGCTTATTACACTCCTGTCCTCCTGTGAGCATGTCTCAGAAATTGGTTTATAATCTGCTTTACAAACAAAATAATTACACTTTGCACATTCTATTCTTGATTTTCTGTCTCGCTGTCTTCTGTGAATGCTGCATCTGCTAGTAGATCCCATAGATTTGGGTGTTAGCTCATTTAATGCAGATTCATTCTTGCCTTCAAATTGGCCATGTTTTTCGAAGACAAGCTTAATTTTAATTCTTAACACTTTAGGAATTTTTTTTAACTTGAAGTCATATTTCTATTGAAGTTTAATTAGTTCTAGAAAAATATTTTGTATTAATTTGGCCCAACTCTTGTTGTCTTCTTGATTCTTAGAATTATAAATTACTTGACTGTTTATTCCTGCAATGTTCAACATGTCAACAAATTATGTAAGAGGTCATCTTCTGTTGTTATTTCCAATGTTATAGGCTGAGCACAGATTATCAACAATGTCAACACCATATTTGGAATCACTGTAGTCAATAGGCACTTCTGAGTTTTCTTTTTCTTCGGCAATGATTTATTCTTTCAAAGTGCATTGTTGATAATGCTAACACAATTTTACCCTTCCTTAGGACATAAGAACATAGGGTATAACTTCCTATTTCTAAAAAGCCAAATATAGTTGTATTTCTCCCTTCCTTTTGAGTTAACAAAATCTGGTGGTACTTCAAACTTGTTTTTACAAACAGTACCAATACAGGTGAGAATGAAATTTTTCAACAAGTCCATAGCTAATGGTAAACTGGAAAACCAGTTATCAAAAGTAATATTTCTTCTTGTACCTTTCACTGGAAAAACTATATTCTCTTTACTATATCAGTTGAACTATTCCTTTGGAAGACTGGACCCTCACACTGCAAACCAACAAACTTTGAAATTACACATGTACATTGTTTTTGCATCCACTAATAAAAAAACTTTCATGCCATATTTTCCTGGCTTATTGGGGATGAATTCCCTGAAAAAAAAAAACTTTTCCAAAATGCCACTAGCTGTTCATCAAATTTAAGATATTTTCTTGGTGTGTATGAACTTTNGAAAAAAAAAAACTTTTCCAAAATGCCACTAGCTGTTCATCAAATTTAAGATATTTTCTTGGTGTGTATGAACTTTGAAAGTTGTGGATAAAAAATTCTATAATCTTTCTCAGGGGTGCAAGTTTGTCAATTGAGCATATCTGCTCTGTCATTGGTATGTTTGAAACATAAGCAGTGTATTAAGAAATAAAATCTAAATAGAATGCATCAATGCCAGTTCTATCTTGGCTCCAGAAATCTCTAATATTCTATCTACCAGATATTTTACACCTGTTCCAGGAACAAGAGCAGGTGTAAAATTACACTTTAATTTCATCAGTTTCACGAGCATCCCTTTCTCTTGAAAAAATTGTTCGTAATTTTTAATATGAATGTTAATAAAATGTGTAATCATTGTTACCATTTTATAATTTACTATACATTTCAAACATTCCAAACTCAATGTCAAGTCGTGATACAATGACTGACTGAAAGAAATTCACATTAGTGCCTGCCCGACTAATGGTACTACTTGCAGATGAGGGTTGGTTTATGGTTTTATGGGGCTGCATACAGTATAACAGAAACCTTCCCCAAGTGCTTGCTTGTCATTGGGTTTGTCCAGGATAGCTCACATGGTGAGTGAAGTCAGTCAGTGAACACTGATATGTTTGACGCTTGTCAGTGAACACTTACGCGTATGACCTTTGTCAGTGAACACTGATGCATATGAAGTTTGTNGATATGTTTGACGCTTGTCAGTGAACACTTACGCGTATGACCTTTGTCAGTGAACACTGATGCATATGAAGTTTGTCAGTGAACACTGTTGCATATGATGTTTAATCACAATGGTATAGTGAAATCCAAATGAGAAAATAATGCACAGNTTGTCAGTGAACACTGTTGCATATGATGTTTAATCACAATGGTATAGTGAAATCCAAATGAGAAAATAATGCACAGAAGACCAAAACGAATAGGGAGAGTTCATTCTCGCTGCACGAAAGCTGCTCTGCGCGTGCATGTTACCTGTCGAAAAACGTAATTCGTGCAGCATGGTGTGTAACAATGGGATAGTAGAGAGTGATGATATCAGTTTGGAATGTACAGCGCCAGCAGTGTCACGTAGTTTCTCTACCTAACAGCAGGTGCTTGGGAGAGCCCTACCCTACGTTCTCTCCCTCAAAGCTGTGCAAAGATTATTTCCTCATTTGAATTTTGCTATACATTAACATTTTAAAAAAAAAGTGCAACCACACATATTTATTTAAAATTTCCACCTCGTGGGGTCTCTCACAAAATGGGGTCCACAGAAGAGTACACCCACTCCCACCCTCACCCTGATGGGTAACACACATACCTTTGCACTTCAGTGCATGCATCGCACACAAACATACACACACAAAATAGGGAATCTAAACTCTCCTTGCTATGATGAAGCCATCCATTTACAGTGAACCCTTGATTTAATAGACCTCCAATTAATGGACATTGGATTTAATGGACTGCTTGCTAAAAAACAAAATAACCGTTTTAGACCAGCACTTAAATAATGTACATGTTGAGGTTATGTTGTATAGCAGTGAGCCTACTTTTACGGTTGTTTATTGCATATATGGATTGTTTTAAAAACAATAATGTCCCTAAGTGAGCATTGGTCTATTACATTTTTCTAATTTTGATACTCAAATTCACTATANTTTTAAAAACAATAATGTCCCTAAGTGAGCATTGGTCTATTACATTTTTCTAATTTTGATACTCAAATTCACTATATACTCAAATTCACTATACAAATGTCTTTCATAGCACAGAAAAATAAACAATAATAGTCATTCTTCTCCACCCTTAGATAAACCATATATATGGCACAAAATACAATTCTTTTACATAATTGTGCCTTTAAAAATTCTTACTTGTGTTATATGATGGTAAGAAAATTTTAATAAATTTGAAACCACTTGGAGTTCCCCGGCCGACATTAACACTATAACAGTAAACATTGCATATGGGCTTTATATTGTAAACAACTACTTGTTTGCTAGTGTGCAACATAAAGAGTGATAAAATATGATAGTATACTTTTTGATGTGTATTTTTAAGTAAGTGACTTATTAAAAACATTATTCCGTACAAAAATGAATATTTTAATTTCACTTTGCAGAAAATTATCCAGTGATTCTTTTACTGTTAGTTTCAGCAGAGATTAGCACATTTTGTCTAGGGTCAGTTCACAAAAATTGAGCAGAAGTATGTAATTCAGCAGAAGTTTTGATTGCTTTGAGTTTTGTTGCAAGTATAATGTATTATGTTGGTGCAAAATAATATCCGCTACATATAGTTATTTTTACAAAGCTAATTTGTATATTAAAAGGATTTTTGTAATTGTAATTGGAATCTATTCTAACAGCGAACCAGAATCGAGAAAAACCGGTTTCATGACTCTTTCTCTACGCCCCTATTTTCTCAACGGAAACGGCAACATGACCGCACTCTAAAAACGCTAGGGTGGGTAACCCTTTTATTTTGCAGGCTATGTCACCACTGAAGGAAGATAAGTGTTTCAGTTAGCAAAACAAGAACAGTACACTCAGGGGTTACACAATAAAAATGCATCAAGGAAAACAAAATAGTGTCTTCCTGATGGTTTTTATTTATTTAGAATGTAATTCAATGCTTAATTCTTTGTTACATTAAGACTACTGTATAATTATGCTGGTTTTCAAGCTTGTTTTTAACAAATAAAAGACATGTGTATTTCCCTCTGCAATATTGGGCAATCTGCATTAACAGATGGACATTCTGCTATATCATCCGCTAAATCAAGGGTTAACTGTACCTATATTTTTTACTGAAGTTAGACAGAAATTAGTAACAAAATACACCAGCATGGCAAGTTAAGCGTAAATCTTTATTCCATAATTATTTCTTCCCTTTTTGAAAGTAACTTATTAGAAGGTGGCAGTTCATGGTTTAAAGTAAATACAGTATTAAATTAATTCTTAATATTATCTGCAAAAAACAATGTACTAAAAACAGAAATTGAGACGGAGCATGCAAACACTTCCGCTCAGTGAAACTTTTCCATTTACAGCCCGGTGAAAGCTATTGTGCACGTGCTCTTTTCCATTATGTTTATGCAGTTAATGCATGTACCTTGAGAATGTTGCTGGAATATTTTACCAGTAATTAATTATTTTCGTATTTGCTTTCATTAAGTTTAGTTGCAGTTGGTTGTAGGAGCTGTTTTTGGTTTTTTCTTGAGTGAAATGTAATATTATCAGAACATGATTACCGCTTCGTAAAATGGTTTGTTCCGCCATTTTCNGGTTTTTTCTTGAGTGAAATGTAATATTATCAGAACATGATTACCGCTTCGTAAAATGGTTTGTTCCGCCATTTTCCAACCGGCATCTGCCATGAAGTGCCACAAATATAATTTATATTCCGGAGTTCAAGTTTGGTGATTTCAGGAAACTGGCTAAGTATTAATTTTACTGAATGATTCTGCAAATAAATTATTTTATATCAGTAATGAACAGAAGTAATCATTCAGGGATATCCACCACGTGTTCAAGAGGTTGTGAATTACAAACAGTAATGTATTTCTTAACAGTAACTAGAATGTTTAAATTGCAAGTTACCTAAAACAGTCACACCTTCAACTCTTTTGTAGTGTAAAAATAATATTTGTTTATTTGGCCTATATTGTAAATTCAACGAGTGTAGGGTCATCTTCAGTAAAAATGTGTGTGTTCATTGATGCATCTGTACGAACAGTGATGTATGTATTGCATTTTGTTCTTTCATTGAAGTTAAAACTTTTGAATTTAATATAATCTGTTCTGTATGAACAAATTTTTCCACTAATCCATAAAAACAATATGTAATTTAAAATTACATACATTCGTAAGAACAGCAACATAATGCATTTCACAAAAGACAAACTTAAGTCCATCTCCCCCACTCAACACCACCATATCTTTTTACCCTTGAAATAAAATAAACAGCCCCAACATACTTACTTACAAAAATAAAACAGGTTGGAATAGTACCAACCTAGCTATAATACCCTATGGAAGGAATTTAACATCAGTCTTTCAGAGCTTGCCATGACTGGAAACATGAGGAAAATGCAAGTGTGCATTGGACTCATAACATTTGTTTCCAAATGTTTCTTCACTGACAGAACAGTTGTAGCAGAAGGATACATTGTAGCTGTGCTACTTTTCTAGAACTGTCAAAATTTACCATACTTATACATTAAATGGACAATGCGCTTGTCAGTCACTTCATTTACAGACTATATATGTCAGCCTTTGATATTACGTTTGGGAGGACAAATAAAATATGCTGTTCTAGGAAATAAAAGAATTTGCACCTACACACTGCAAATCACGTTAGATATTTTATTAAACAAATGGTTCAGACGGATGTAATGTGTGATATTTATTTTCAACGTTCAATATGTACATTTACAAATAATGGACAACATAAAAATATCATCACTTATTCTAATTTAAAAATCTTTACAGAAAAAAATGGCCACATGAAAAATGCCACTATCAAATATGCTCCATCGTATTTTATGGCCAACATACAAGTTTCCATGAGTGGAACTGCATTNTGAAAAATGCCACTATCAAATATGCTCCATCGTATTTTATGGCCAACATACAAGTTTCCATGAGTGGAACTGCATTTGAAAATACAAGGTGCCCACAAAGAGAGAAAATACAGAATGCCCATGAAATGTGTGTATGAAAACACTGCATGAAATGATAGTGCCTGGTAAATTTTGGTTTTATAACAATACTTCACAATAGCTACAATTTATTTCACCATCATTGGTTGTTGTTATAGTGAGGTTCCACTTACCTCCTCTGCCTCTGTCACTAGTCCGCGTATTGCCATTAAAGGTACCGCTATTACCCACATTGGGTGGTCCATCAGCCCATTTGAAAAAATTGCATGCTTCATTTTGTGGTTTAGGACAGCTGTAGAATTGTCTACCAGTGTTTGGTCCTTCCTTATGAACTGTCAACCTGAAAATAAGTTCATCATGCAACAAAACAATGTCAAACCAATATTAGATTTCAATTTTGTACCAAAATTATTTTCAAAATTTAACAAGTTTCTTTTTAAAGTAACTTTATAAAATATTAATTAGTTTTAAAGAGATGACCTTCATGGACACGACAAGAGATACATTACTTTAGAACTACAAGGTTCTGGGTTGAAATCCTGGGTAAGCCATCTATTTGTAGAAGTACATTTAAGTTAGTTTACACTGTAAGCCATCCCCTAAGAGTCTACTGGCATAAATACAAAGGATTAAATAAGCCTAATAATAACATTTTTTTCCGAAAAAATGTATGTAATTGTGAATGTGTCCCATTTCCCAGAAACTTGAAATATTACATCCAGTGTTGTTCATTTGTACCCTTCAATTGCACATCTCCATATTATGTCAGTTAATTCACTTATACTCGTAATGCAGATGTCAAAAGTAACATTAGGATTTTGAGAGCAAACTGTGAGCAAATTTAGAGCAGTCTGGGTAAGTAAACACACAATAATGCATAATACTCGTAAAACTTGCGAGCATGAAGTAGAGATCCCATGCCAGTTACCCTCATGCTCTAGCACTGGTGTGTCAAACTCAAGCTAATGTTAGGTCTATAAGATGTAATCAAGAGTGTATAATATACCGCCTAACAAAAATAAGTTGCAATTTTAAACTTATAATATGCGCAATGTAAACAATGCAAAAAAAGGCACTATCTAGTCATTGAATCAAGAAAGCATAAGAGTATTACTATAAGTCTGGCATCTCTTCTTGCCTACCAAATATTCTAAATCTGGTAAAATATCTTGGCTTGAAACATCTCTCACCATATTTCTCAAATGCTTTGATGCCAACTGTTTGATGGTTAGAGGCTAATGTCTAGCTCCCACTGAGAGTTAGGAAGCAGTTCCATATATAGTGGATGTGCTTTACTCACCCTACTTTGTGGAAGATTTGGGGCGGGCCAGTATCTCAATTATTTTGTGAACTGCTGGCAGAAGTGCAGGTTTGAGCATAGGCTTGGTGAGGGCTCTTACTGGCACAAAATCAGCTACGGGTATGTAGGTTGGGTGCTGAACTGCAGGGCGCAAGGGGCCTAGTTCAAGTCTTCATACTACAGGAGTGACTGCAGTCCGTGAAGCAGCATTTGGCTGTCACTTCGGGGGAGTCTGTGGCAGTGGTGACAATCTTCAGGGTACTGCCAGGAAGACTCGGACAGGAAATGCTGATGCAGCCGGAGGTTGACTCCACGAAGGGGCCGGCGTGCACAATGCCCGTCTAGGTAGCATGGCCTATTACCTCTCTTTGTGATATTATGACAGATCCTTAAGGCGTTAGGCCCTTGCTCCACTAAGCATCTAGATTGGACAGCAAGGATTTTTACCACATTCATTTGACCAGCCTGTTGTCGGGATATGGACAGAGTTGCAACACACACAACTGTTGCAAGTCCGAGATTTTATAGAGGGCAAAATAAAAGAAGATACATTTGTAATTAATTACTACGGTATTTAGCAGGTATACGTAGGTACGGGGTCAGTTGTAGCGTGAGATAATTAATGATTCTAAGTAGTGGGTGGGTGGAAAGAGCTGACGTGGTCCACCCAGGGAGGAAGTGACTCTCCCTAGTGCCAGTGCTGTGGAGTGTACCCTGCTTAGGCCCTATCAGAGGGGCGGCGTTTGTAACGACGTGACTGCCAAGACATACGCCTCCTGACTGATGGTGCACAAGCCTATAGCAGGTTGGGGAGAGGACTACCTGTTCCTTCTCAGNAAGTCCGAGATTTTATAGAGGGCAAAATAAAAGAAGATACATTTGTAATTAATTACTACGGTATTTAGCAGGTATACGTAGGTACGGGGTCAGCTGTAGCGTGAGATAATTAATGATTCTAAGCAGTGGGTGGGTGGAAAGAGCTGACGTGGTCCACCCAGGGAGGAAGTGACTCTCCCTAGTGCCAGTGCTGTGGAGTGTACCCTGCTTAGGCCCTATCAGAGGGGCGGCGTTTGTAACGACGTGACTACCAAGACATACGCCTCCTGACTGATGGTGCACAAGCCTATAGCAGGTTGGGGAGAGGACTACCTGTTCCTTCTCAGGGAGATATGAATGAGCAACTTAACCGCTAATGAGCCAACTTCCTCTTGAATTCCCAGCATTCCCCACTGAGGCCATGAAGGTACTTGCATAAGCAGTATGATCTGCTTGGAGTCTTAAGTCCCAAGTTTGTTCTCCTCGAGCCTAAGGACCCTGGAAAGATTCTACCTCCCCTTGCCATGGTGGTGACAAGGAAGGCAGCATTATCTGTCAGCAATCAGTACACCAAACTCTGACAAAATGTGAGAGCTTCCTTTGGAAGTTTATCTCTACTCCTCGTTGGCCGGGCGTAATGCCTGGAAGACTAAGTGCGGAAAACACACCACAGGTTAAGAAGGAAGGAGGTAGCAAAATGAGAAACGAATGACTGGTAAAATGAAGTAAGCAAGATAGCTAGATGTTTATTCCATCTAAAGGCAATGGCGTAACCGATACCTCCAACCTGTACTAAACTAGTGTCTGAAGGATAAGGGAGAGGTTTACCAAGCGTTCTGACAGCTGTAGTGAGGGTGCAAGTAAAGATTAGGGGTGAGACAGACCCCACAATGCAAGTCTGGCACAGACATGCCACTCTGAGTGACGGTTCGAAACTTGGTCAACTATAGAGCAAGCAAATAGCAGCAGTAGATGTGTGTTGAAAAACACAGGTTAAGCGCAAGCTTACAAATAAATAAACTAGTGTGAGCTGAGTTTGGCAGAGTTAAGGCTGTGGGACAACTTCACAGTGAATTGTCTATGCTTAAGGTTATGGCGAACGGCACAAGTGGTAACAGCGATGGGAAACATGGAGCTCAGGCTGCAGAACACATCTCCAGTGAACTGCCCCAATTCTGGTGCGTGCAGCAGTATTTCAAGGTTTCCTGAGTGCATAGCGAGCAAGGGGTGGAACGATATGGCTGGATGGAGGGGGTTACCACCCCTATGCACGGCCAAGCTACACCTTCGGTACCTGCCTTGTCCGCTCACTCTCCATCGAGAGAATTGGTTCACCCACTTTTAGGCACTAGCGTCAAGGCGAGCCGGTTGCCAGCCACCAGGCAGCAAACAAACACAGCGGCTCATGGTAATGTCCTTCTAACAGCAGTGGGCATGGAAAGCGACGGCACTCAACATCATGGTAACCTAGGAGAAGCGGCAGAGGCGAAGGCTATGTGTGCTCAAACGACCGCCCGCGTGGCGTGTCATGCTCATCTGTAAGCAGACTTTTTCAACTTTAAAAGGAAGAAAAATTGTTTACAAATGTTTGCCTGTGAGCTGACTTATTATTTTAGATTTCTTCAAATTTATACGTAAGAAAAACTTTCCACAGATACAATTTTTTTAATTCATCGGAATGACTTCAATTTCCTGTTTGTAGATGTATAACCTCAGAATAGCTACACACGCAGCATGCCATTTTCACATTTAATTCACTAATGCTGTGAATTTCTACAGTCTGCTTCTGTCTGACTCAAACAGCCATTCCCCTCTTCCAGCTGGTATTTTCCTGCTCCAGGCATGTATAAAAAAAGTGGGATCAATATAGGAGTTCAGTTATTACTTGGAAATGTTGATCACAATTGTGCTCATTTCTCCATTTACCATCTGCATGCCTGTTTTTCACGATGTTCCTTGGACACAGACCAGAGCTGTCTACTCTGCATCACAATAAGCAAAGAGACAGACTAACCCAATTCATTTATACTGTGAAGCATCATTGTTTTTTAACTGTATCTACTTCTTTATAAACTAGAGGTCTGCAAGTACTCGAAAATCGAGCTCGAGACGAAAACCTGCTTGCAGATCGAGATCAGCTCAAAATATTTTTCAGGATTTAAAAATTTGAGCTTTTATCATCAATGTCAGGTCGTTCAGCCGAGGATACATAAAAATTTGTTTCGTGAATCGGCCGAAGATGCAGCGCCTGACAAAACAGTTGGTTGGTAAAATAAAGACTATTCATAGACACATTTGTTTTTCATGAATGCAATAAATCACGAGATTTTCACACAATCTCCTTTAGTTATTTTAAATCACAAAATAAACTAATGCTTGGCGAAAATAGGAAATAATTGTGTAAGATTCATATGTAAAGTAATAAAAACACAGTTGATTCAGGCAACAGAATGTGATAGTTTGTGCCGAATCTATTGCTAGTCAGAACAACATTTGATAGTATCGAATGAGACCACTTAAAACTTAAAATTACCTTTGTTTAGATCATACAAAACGTCCTTATGTAAATTTGATGTTTTCAAAACATAAACATTTGAGTTGAGGTTACAAGTAGGTCACTAGGCTACCAAAAATATGTACAAGGACAGAAATTCAAGTACTCACAGTCTACATAGTACTTGTCAACAGACACACACTCGCAGCCTGATGAAGATGGCCTAGGCCAACAAAACATCACTATCGCCAACCGAGTGAAAAATGTGTCATCCTTTTTTGTGTGTGTGCCTGTTGACAAGTACTACACTGTGGGTACTTGTATTTCTGTCCTTTTAAATAAATGTGATGTTTTGTTAAGTTAATTATACAACATTTGTTATAAAGGGAAAATTTTACTATTTCATAAAGTTAGTGTTGCAGTGTGCATAAAGAGCATAAATATGTTTGCATAAAGATGTTTTGTGTGCCTTACACAAACAAAACCCACAGAACGACTAGTAAACCAGAACAATTGTTCCGATGCAACAACATTTCGCAAAACTCTGTAGCATTGACAGAGAAAACAGACATTTACAATGATGGATAGGTAATTTCAACAATACTAGCCTTTATGGCTGAAAATGTGAATAAAAAACAAGTCATTTATTGTAATATTTTTTGTTCTTTTAACCTACAATTATGTACATGATGCGACGTAAATATATTTAACTAGTTTTTATAAGATACAATGCCTAAGTTTTTGCAGTCAAATTGTTGGGCTGATGCAAAATGTGGTACTTTCCAAATAACTCATACTCAGGTATCTGCGAATACATTGGTACAGTAAAACCTCCATTAACAAATATTCCATTTAAGGAAAAACTCTGTACAACAAAGTAAAGATTTAGTCCTGCCAAACATCCATTAGGACAATGCAGTTTTAACCTCCAAATATTGAAATTAATTTGGTTCAAAATGGTAAAATTCTCTTTACAATGAACGGCCGCTATCAGAAAACACTGATAAATAATAATATTCTACATACCACTCACTAATTTTTCTCCACCCGCGGGCTGTAAATACGTGTATAACATAAAAGCACTGGCATAAAAAAACTGGTAAATAAACTTAATACAAGTAGCTTTAGGACACATATGATGTGTGCATACACCACTTTGAACAAAATGACTGGCCAACTCTTATCTGCGACATGAGCACTAGTGGTGGCAACTTCCGTATCATAGCTTGGGCGTGATCACAACCATGTAACTCGTGCTTCTATGGTCAAAGGTGCGCATACATAACAGTGTACGTGTTCTGTGATATAAGACCATGTGTTAAAGTATGTAAAAATGAAGACTTGGACAAGAAACTTTTTGATTGGCTTATGGAGGCTAGGGCTTCAAACATTAATTAATGTATCTGTACATATTCTACAAAAAAAGAATTGTCAGGAAGCACTCGGAATGGGAGTTGAAAATTTCCAAGCATCCAATGGCTGGCTTTACAAATTTAAAAGCTGCTGGAATCCCGCCACACTTAAGGTGTGTGGTGAAGAAGCTGGTCTTAACCCTGATATTCTTGAGAGCTGGCAACCTAAACTTGAAGCTCTGTGCGCTGGATATTGTGCTAAACACATTTTTAATGCTGACGAAGCAGGCATTTTTTTTCAACATGCTCCCTGACAAGGCTCTTAGCTTAAAGAGTCAGGCATGCCATGGTAGGAAAAGGAGCAAAGAATGTTGTACTGTTCTTTTTTGTGTGAACTCTGATGGAACAAAAAAGCTCACACTTCTCGTCATTGGAAAATATGCTAAGCCGCAATATTTTAAAACCATTAAGAAGCCACCTTGCATTTACAAAAATTATTTCAATTCATGAATGACTGTTTCTGTTTTCCAAGAGTGGCTGTTCAGTGTTGATGCACACATGGGTGTAGCCAATCGCAAGATCCTCCTATTCCTCGACCAGTGCAGTGTACATAAACTGCCAGAACCACAGCGACTTAAAAATGTTAGTGAGATTTTTGCTAGCAAATTGCACCAGCAAGCTGCAGCCCTTAGACCAGGGTATCATACGTCTGATCAAGCGCTTGTATAGGAATCAATTTGTACTCTATCTGTTGAGGGACATGAGCTGCAAAAAGAACATTACATCTTCAAAATGGAATATTCACCAGGCAATGTACAGGATTTGCAGAACCTGGAACTCTCTGACACCAACTACTATAGCGAAATCCTTCGAAAAAGCAGGATTTCCAGTTGTATGCGAAACAAATGTCATGCCTGAAATCCCTGAAGAGTGGTGTAAAGTGACGACAACATTAGGTTGTGAAGAAGTGTGCTTGGATGATTTCGTTGAGTGCGACAGTACCTTGGCTATCTGTCCCTCCACTGAAAATCAAAGTGAAAAAAGTGGCATCACAACTAGTGTTGAAGAGGAGACTACAGTATCTGAAGAACACGAACCAACTTCACCAGCCAATGAAGATGAAGAAATTCAACGTCCAAGTAGTGGTGAAGTGACCAGAGCACTGAGAACTTTGGAGAATCTTTTCCTTCTCTCTGATCATGTTGAAGAAAAAATGGCCATGTTCAATCAACTAAAAGAAGTAGTCCGGGCAGAGCTTCGAAATAAGACAAGCAAACGAGAATTGGTGATTTTTTCAAAAAATAACCTCATTAAAATATGTATTGTTTTTCCAATATCAGTAGGCTTACAACATATTTATCACTGTAAGTATTGTACATAACTGAATAATTTATCATGGACCTATCTCTACCAAGCAGATATCCCAAATCATTGCAGTGATCTATACTGTATGTACTACAACATGCTATGTTCATAATATGTAAAATAAACAGGGAGTTTTGCTGTTCGTGAGAAGTAATATGTCAGTTTGAAATCACCAGTGTGAAA
This sequence comes from Clitarchus hookeri, assembly GCA_002778355.1. Taxonomy (NCBI): domain Eukaryota; kingdom Metazoa; phylum Arthropoda; class Insecta; order Phasmatodea; family Phasmatidae; genus Clitarchus; species Clitarchus hookeri. The sequence goes on along the minus strand of NQII01007149.1, from coordinate 82,198 downwards.
CCTCTATTTAACAAACCCCTCTACAACAAACACAACAGCTTTTGGTCCCTTGAGATTTGTTATATAGAGGTTTTACTGTATTGGTATAAGTGTCTGTTCAGCACTAATTTCATGTTTCATACCCATTATTCTGCCTTCCGGTACGAGAAAGTGTGAGTAGTTATTATTTATCAATGGATACACATTTATATCCATAGAAATGTGATCAAACATTGTTATTGCCAAGCATAGAAAACATTTTTCTGTAAATCCTATAATTTCAACCAAAATTAATTTCACTCTAACCACACTTTTCCAGAAAAACTGCACTGGCACCAGCGCTCTGTACTAAAAGAAATACATGAGCAGGGAAAGTAGAACAATTAATTTTTGTGACAGAAAACATCAAGCTTACTTACCTTTTGGCAGTGCCTCCACAAATGCAAGTAACTTGGTCTTCACCAAAGCCTCCGCCAACACCAGCTGAAATACATAAATTTTAACATGACAATTTTATTCCTCAACATAAGTTATTCACACTATGCAGTATTACAATAAGGGTTACACCAACACCACCTTTCACTAATACTCATGCAACAATACAAATTGGAGTGATTGCATAAAAAGACGAACTATCTCAAACACACTACATATGTGCATGATGCACAAATGTTACGTATGATTCAATTCACAAACCGGAGGTCCAAAGAAAGACAAAAGTACATCAAAGTGTTGTTTCCACGTATTTACAATACACGAGCACGCACGACAACATGACCCGGTCATGGAGACCATCTTGCTAAGACTGTCTGATTTTAGTACAAGAACGGTACAAGTCATTGTAGCTCAAGGTTTGTTCACTAACACAATTATTTACACAGAACATTCCGCCCACCTTGTTAGCACGGGCTAACTACATACGGATAGGCACTTCTTCACACTTGGCAGAGTTGGAAGTCAGAAGACTCAACAGCTGGAGAGTTGTCCTCGGCAACGGGTAAAGGACACAGCTTGACCAACGGACGTTACAGCATTCCTGTGGTGGTCCACACAGTAGCCACTCGAGGAATGGCATCTGTTCCTGAAGATTCGTGATGTGGGCCAACCGCCATGTGAGAGGAGGAGTGTTATCCTCCTTAATCATCATTAACTCCCTAGTCTTAGGAAGACAGCCCTTCTTTGTCCACTTGCTCCTTTGTTGCAGGGTGTACAGATACTCTTTCTACCAGCAACTCCAAAAATCTTGTGTTTTGTGTTGCACCAGCTACCAACGGTTTAGTTGATTTAAGTTCAGTGGGGTCAGATCAGGATCTGGAAGAGTAGTTAGGGGCTGGAAAACCAAGTGAGCTGGAGTGAGGGCATCCAGTTCAGATGGATCTGGGCTAGTTTCACACAAGCAGAAAATAAATGGATAAGAAATAGTTCTTAGATTAATTAATATATTTTCTTTAACGTGGTCACACGACAGCTGTTGTTAGTGTTACAAACTAAACTTTGTGCTAAAGTAGAGGTGTTCAAAATGAAATGCAAATTAAAATGGTCCGTACTAAAATGAAGCGCAACTTCAAACATTGGGAGTTCTGTTTACGTCATATCCTCACTCTCCCTGCCATCCACACATGCTTGATACTATTTCCAAAAGACTACAGAAATATTGCAGGGTATTGCTAAATTATTTTGACGAAATATATTTTAAACTCATGTCGTTTCGAGCCAGTAGGAAGAGAAAACTGAACTTTTAAAAATACGGGATCAAGAGGCAGGCCAACGTTCTGCTATCTGTTGATGAACATGCTCGGCTCACAACACTCCCTGCCTCGCCATCTGTTAGGCAGCTCCCGAAACACTACCAGCCAGAAAAAAATAGCTTTCTTGTGTAAAATAACAAATTTACAAATGGATAAAATTGTTTTATTTTCCGCAAGCTCTGTATAATTTTTAAAGTAACATGTATTTCTGTGTACAGCAATTTTGATCACTAGTCATTTCTATTGGATGGTAATCGTTACGTCTACGTCGATTACATGCCATGTTCTTCTCTTCTTGCAAACCAATCTCTTTTGTTGTTTTCGTGTTGTTACTATACTGTATTAATAAAACGAGAGAAAGTGGGATGCGCGTGGGTAATTTTTAAGCAATTCTTAGTCTAGTGATGGGACGGTCCCACAATTTTCCAGTTCTGATACCGGTTCTTGTACTGGCTGACACTAAACTTGCACATTCACTGCTCAAACTTGTTCAAGGACTTTGAGAATAAGTGAGAAACCAAATTATTTATTTTCTCTCAAGATTTCTGCCAAACTGAGTTGTTCCAACTTTATTAAAAAATTTTTCTAACATTGGGGGTAAACAAAGTTTTTTCATGATGATGTATTTCTGTTGCGTGTTAACATGTTTTTTGAGGTTAGAAGTGCTTTTTCCACATGCCTCATGAGATTTGTGCACCACAGTGATTGCAAATCGCATATTTGACATTGTTAATGTCAATCTTGAAATTATTTCACGCCTCTGACATGTTTAAAATTTATATTGGTTCCAACTAAATTTATTCCATGCTGAAAGAAAAACGAAAACACATGCTTGTGATGGTGCTACACAGTTAGGCAGTAGCTCAAAGCCTAGTGCAGTGTTGCGATGACGAAAATTTATAATTTACCCTTCTACAATGAATTCCCATAAGTTCCAGCCTCGGACCCGCCAAATTTATTTTAGTTTGTGGGATATTGCAATATTGGAAGATTTTTCCATGTCACATTAACATTATTCGCTTGCAAAAAAGGATGTGTTGTAGCAAGAAAACATTGAATTGTTGTGTTTAAATAGTCAGATTAGCCAACACACATTCAGCAAATCGTAAGGAAAAAATATTCTTTTGCATAGCGAGAGAGAAATAATGGCGCTCTGTACGGTGGAGGTTTTCTTAATAAAATTACCAAACAGATTACCACACTACAAAATCTGTTTTAAAAGTTTCAAATATCGTCAAATACCAATTTATGACCATGTATCTTGTATAATTTGTAGAATTGAATCCTCTGGCTGTACAGGTTACATCGAGGCCAACAGTGCACTTTTACTTTGTTTACATTCCCACGTAGCACCAAACTACTTGTTGCTAAGTGTAACGACTCCACCACAGACGTGGGTACATTTTAATTAAAATATTAATACCTGATGATGCATAAATGTTGGTTTTATTTTTGTGTTGAACATAAACAAAGCCTAAAAGGTACTGTGCACAGTAGTGCGAAAGAGCGCGTACCGGCATTTGGCTGTAGCCATGACATTCCCCTTTTCAGCAGCATACAACAGGAAAACCAGGCGATTGATTAATGTTGTATTAATTTATCATTAAAGGGCCAATATAGTATATTACGATGGTACTGCTAGGAAAGATTTAGATCTCATTTAGTGCAGAAAATCAGAGTAAACAACTACTTTAATACAAATGTGAAACTACCTAGTAGACAAGGTAAGGTTTGACAGATACAAAGAACTGACAGTATAACCACGTCGGTTCCAGTTTGGTTCCTTCAAGAATCGGCGGTTCCAAGGAACTGAGGAACCAATCGTCCCACCACTAATTCTTATGTTATTTCACGACACATATTTCCAACTGGAGCTGTTTAGTCTTAGTAATAGCAGAATAACTGGTTTGCAAAAGTCGTCGGTGAGTCGTTGACGGATGAAAGTGCATTGTCAAGCAAGTTCCCCGAATTATTTTTATCTCCAGTCTTAACATATTAGCTGTAACATCCAAAGTGTGATAAGTACTACAATTACTGTCTCGCAAATGTTAACCCAAATTTGCTGTCTCTAATAAATTAAAAAAGAGTTCACAAATATTTAATTTTTTTGCAAGGTTTTCTATTTTTACTTTTATAACATACAAATTTTTTAGATAGATGTCAGTCTTCTGATCGAACATGCCGCCACCGGGGGGAGGTGCTAACTCTTGAATTTGAGTTGCATGGTTAGCTACGAAGGTCTTCCACTTATGGAGTGAGGATGTGAACCAATGCAAAGCAACAGTAGAGTCGGACTAAGCGCATATCTCGATTATAGAAATATGCTTTAGGTACACGGAAAGTTCATACTCAAGAAATTTGGCCAGCATCAATGTTACACACAGCTCCAATTGTGGAATAAATAGTTTCTTCACAAGAGCCACCTTAAATTTTGAAATCAAAAAGTTAATGGTTATTTGACCATGCGGATGTAACACTCTAAGGCAGTGATTCCCAAAGTTCTATAAACCGCGACACGTTAAAAAAAATTCCAAAGTTCAGGACCCACTTTAACGCCTTATGCGTAAGGAAGTGAAGGGTAGTAGGATTAATAATATGTATGAAAGAATATTTTTCGGGGCCCACCAAATTTTAGTCTGCGACCCACCAGTGGATTGCGACCCATACTTTGGGAAATACTGCTCTAAGGTAAATGACAGCTGCATAGCCAACTTCTGAGCCATCACAAAATCCATGTAGTTCATGGACAGTCTGCTCAGCTATGGTAAGAAGGCGTTGCACATTTATGTGCGCCAACATAGGTAATTCTTTTTTGAATCAACACCACTTATCCACAATGTCTGCAGGAGGTTGGTTATCCCATCACGATCCACGAAGCCAAAGCTCTTGAATGAGACGCTCAGCGATCAAAGATTCTTGCTAAATCCAACATAATGGCAAGTTTACTGTAACAGTTTGAACATTGTACGAACATGAATCTGAAGAGGGATTCCACGTAAGCCTAAGTACCTTCACCATAGACAAACTCTCCTTATCAAAGAAAAGAGAGTCAGAAAGTTGCAAGTCTTTCTCAGGAAGTCCTAACAAAACTTCTGGGTGATTGCTGATGAACTTTCTCAACTTGAAACCACCACCTGTCAATAATTCTGACAATTTTTTTCACAGCTTAACTGCCTCAGTAATGGTATTGACACCAGTAACTACATCATCTACGTATACATCTGACTTCAAAGCTCGAGTTGCAGTTGAAAATGCGCTCTTTCCCTAGCAGCAAGCTGATGCAGTACGCTTATGGCTAAGTAGGAAGACGCTGACACACTGTAAGTTACAATTTTTAATCTGTAATCTTCAACAGGATCATCCTCCGGTTACCACCTCCAAACAATGCGCTGGTAATCTTGGTGACACTGGTGAACTACAATTTGGCGGTACATCTGCTTTATGTCACCAGTGAAGACAACTAAATGACAGCAAAAGCGCAGTAGAAGTTCTATTATGTCCGCCTGTAGCTTAGGAGTTGGAAGAAGCATATCATTGGGACTAACACCTCTGCTGGCTTTATTGAAGATGACACAAAGTTTTGTTGTGGTACTATCAGGTTTATTGACACTATCACGACAATCACGAGGGGGAGAATCAACTAATTCCATATGGCCACTGTCCAAATAGTCATGCATAAAAGTAGAGGTGAGCCGATATGGTTTTTGAGCCTTTTCCGATATTGCCGATACAAACTTACCGNCAGCATGAGCTCAAGATTCACCAAAATTGGGGCTGGGCTCACTAAGAGATAAACATACGAAATACCTGCCAGTCTCGTCTCATCCGTGTGTCAACATGAAGGCAGACTCGCATGCAGCATCTGTAGGCGAAACATGATTTTCTTTTGGAACTTCTTCCAATTCCCAGAACTCCCTCATCACATCCTCCAGTGATGGAGCTTGTAACCCAGAAGAAACGAAATATGTTGAGGCTTCAGTGCAAGTGGTGCTCACTAGGTCACCTTGCCCATAAGGACCCAGCCCAACACAGTTTCCAAGGCAATGGGCTGCCCAGTATCACCCTCAACACGATGACCACTGAACAGGTATGCAAATATCTCTGTTTCTAGAAGCATGTCAACTGGACCAGGAGTAGCATAGTTAGGATCTGCTAGCTGTAGATGGGTTACATGTGCCCAAGCGTGAGGATCTACTTGTACAGCAGGTAGTTTGGACAAGATCTTGGGCAACACAAATGCAACAATCTGATAATGAGGAGACTCTTTACTAACAGGCTTGATGATACATGTGGATACACTCTTTGCTGAACTAAGTGGCATATGAGCCAACCCATGAACAGGTAAGCTGGCTTTTTGACGTGGTAACCCTATGCGCTGATCACATGCTTCCGAAATGAAGCTCGCTTGACTGGCAGAGTCAAACAACATGTGAACTGTGTGTACTGTGCCCTGATTAGTTACAACATTGACTATGGCTGTTTAAAGCAGCACTGATGAAAGGGTTGCGGTCATGCTTGACAATGTTTGTGAAGTTACAGGAGAGAAAGTACTTGGTAAATCATCTTGATGCTCATTATCAGATGTGGATGGCAGTTAAGCACTTTTGGATGACACAGAAGATTTTGTAATGTGACACGCGCACAGTTATAGCCGGCTTTATAACATAACAGTCCCACAGTTAGGCAGCCATATTTGTTATACCGCACGTCAAGGTATTGACGTCGAAGTTGCCACTCGGCTAGCTCAAGAGGGAGTAACACGAGACTCTTTAAAAAGGACGCCAATTAAATGTTAAATAAAGTCAAGTTCCGGTTTATGTGTTCTTTAATTAAATTTACTAACCAAGATGCAACAGTTTACATAGTGTTCAGGTATGCCGAGTATGAACAGGTTTCATCGGTTCACAGATAAACAGACAGGTGCGGGTAAACCGTCCCCCGACGCAGCTACAACCTTGGCTAAGCATGCAGACACCATTACAAATCTAATTGCCATTGCCAATTCAACAGATCTGACAGACCTTTTCACTTGAGTTTCAGGTCATGCTGGGGACAAAACGGAAAAAAGACCCAAGTACTGACTCCGCCCGAGACACCAAGTAAATACGGAGAACATTCGGGGGAGAAGATGAAGGTGTTACTGGTGGTGGAGTAATGGGACAAGCGTACCAACGATCACAAGATGGGTACGGTAAGAACATGTACCAAACCGTCCCGTCAAACATGTGGCCAATACAACAGATGTCCATCCATGGTACCCTTCCGCAAACGTTTTGGTGGGAAGCTGATTTCAGCACAGACCAAAAACCTATCTTGCTACCCTACAGAAATATGGCCTTCTGGACAGGCACTAAAAATTCAAAATTCTCCAACACTTGGAATCAACAAGATGCCTTCTTCGGCGCATGTACTAAAGCCCTTGGAATTAAACTGTCAAATTTTAAACTCGCTATTTATAATCAGCCAACTCTTAGACAACGTCTACTCATACAAGGACAAACATCCACTACAACATGGGACTTTGAATCTTCTCAAAATCTTGTCATTTGTATTGCAGATAGACTATACAGAGAAGAGGAATATGGTATTGACTAACTGTTACCACCATATACATAGTCATTCAGGGATTACCGTTTTGCCAGATAATGATCACCTACAAAGAATTAGCCGTCAGTCATACTAAACATTTTACATTCCATACTCCAGACCTCCTTCATGGTGTTTAGTGGGACACAGACTTCACAAAGCAAACCATTCAAGAGAAACTCATTCCCGGTAGGACTGGTACAACCTTCCTGGGTAATGATACTGAATTGCTTAACGAAACTGTGGACTTGTATTATCAACCCGCCCTGCTCAATGTCGCTATCGACAGACCTGCTATTTATCTTTCCATGCCTAAAATACCTTCTGAAAGTGGCACCATGAAATTTAAATACAGGTTACGTATGCAACTATCCTTCGACTATCACGTGGTGTTGGCGTCATTCACCAAAGACTATGCTGGTATCGCTCGTGCTGTCTTCCCGTTACCTAAACCTCAAATCAAAGGTAACACCATCAAAGACTAATATCCTGGCTTCAACGCCAGATATTAAATTCATTTCCTGTGGAACTAACTCCTCACCACTACCTACCGGTAAAAAAGAGGGCACTGGCAGAGCCGACAAGCACTGGTACATTTTTCGTACCAGGCTGGAGGGGTAGTTCCTCCCGGCGCTCAACAGTGATTTCCTATCCTTCTCCTACACTTTACAATTTCCCGTTTTCCTATGTTTGTTTTCTTCCTTCTCCTGTGTAGCGTACTCTTTCACTCCTCTTGTCCGATAAAACACTTCACGTTACTTCCACTCCGACAAACGCCTTACACGTAGTCTGTCCTCCGATGTTGCCCTGATGATCGGCTTCGCCGGTCTCTACGTCGCCCCTTCACATTAATAATGCGAATTTTATTGAAATTTGAGGCGGCGTAAGTAAAAACTGTCAGAAGTGGGCAATGACCATCCTATTTATAACATGCCAAGTGATGGGTAGGTAAGGGAAGGAGAGCACTGTAGGGGTGACCGCCAACAACTGCCACCCACTCAACTGGTGCATGGTGCTGTGCGGGCAGCAGAACTCCTAGGTGGTGGGAAGCCTGCATGCCAACAGGCTGTTGTAGAGGCAGGAATGGGAAGGAGGCATAGTGGCAGCTGGAAGTGGCGTGGTGCAGTGTGAGGGAAGGGCACAACAGAGGCTGGGGCTCTGAAGGTTGACGTCGCCCATGACACGTCAATATGAAATGGCTTAACTTATTTTTGTAAGTAGCTAGAGTGTATAAAACTCCATGAATGGTCTACTATACAGGAATAAAGAGAACACCTTGATACAATTCAACTTTAGGCCCCTTCAAAATTATGTAAAAATGGGGTAAATTGTTTTTGTCTGTTTCTGAAACAAAAATTTTATAAAAAGTTTGTAATATTGGTCAAATTGTAGAACAAAATAATTATAAGTACAATATTTTATGCATTCTGTAGAATTCTAGCTTCATCATTCAAACCATTTGTGACCAAAATTCCTAAAATGATACAATCATGCGAAGAGTGGATTAGCTCACCTGGATGTGCATAACCATGTTGCACTGAATTGATTGTAACTGATGCAACGGGCTGTAGTGCACTAAGCTGACCATCATCAGTTGGACTGTCTGCCCACATGAAAAAATTACAGCCCTGTCCTTGTGGCATACTGCACTTGTAGAACTTGCGACCTGGACAGTTAGGAAGTGACTTAATATAGACTGAAAATTAATAACTTACAAAAAACAGCTTAAAAACTGAGATGACAAGAAGGGTATAAGCCACAAAAATTATTTGTTAAGAAATATGAACCAAATTGAGACTCATTTGAGTTGCTGTGTGTGTGTGCAAAATACTAGGCGGCATTGAGTTTGGAAAGGCATGTGAACACCAGCATTTAGACTGTTGCTTTCTCATAAAACATACGTTTAGGTATGTATGCCGCTGTAATTTACACATTACACACTGCACAAATAAAATGATACGTAGAAGTTTCATGGTACTTCTTTCCCTGCCTGTAACTATTCTAACATTAATATCACCCTCATTTGGAACGAGAATTTCACAATTTGCCTCAAAAGATGGGAAGTTGAGTCTCACTTTCTCTTTTTCTCTGATGCTGCCATCCTCTTAGATGGCACTGGACTAGAGGATCAGAAAAAAAGATCAGCTCAACTTCAATCATTCCAAGCAACAAAGTGTATGGTTTCTGTCTCAACTTTACAAAGAGGAAGAGGCTCAGATACCACTCTGCTGTAAGAGAAGCATCGTCAACTTGAAGAAAAGGGAAGGGAAAGGAAAATAACTGTTTTTATGGAGCTGTGAGAGGACGGGGCAGGACACGAAGGGAAAGAGAATGTCGGAACTTTGAAAAAAAATTACCCCAATTTTTATGTGAAATAAAAAATCTTTTAGTTTTCCTTTTTTTCTCTCCCTTTTTTATGTTTTAGTTTATCAACTGAAATATCTATTTCCTTTCTCTCTCCACCAACTGGCAATTAGTCATTAGTTTTCTACAGGAAATACAGTAGAACCCTGTTATAACATTTTTGAAGGAGTCAATAAAATATGTTACATGTAGGGTACTTTTAAATGCAAAAAATAATATAAATTGATGTTATACAGGAAATGAAAAATTAGAAATGATGTTACAGGCAAGAAATGAAACCATTAAGCTTTATGGAAAAATTACAGGACCACAAAATAAGAGGGTTATATGCAGGAAAATGTTATATGCAGTATCACTGCACGCTGCCTGCTGAAGCTAGCCTAGCCAGCGAAATGTTGTGCGACCGTGCATCCGCCTGGAAAATGTGTTCGTCTGACTTTTGTTTGTGTGGGTCTACCTATGAGTACCGCCCCGTGAGTACTTGTGCATTCTGTCTACTTGTTATAAAGTAATTATTACCCTAGTAACCTATTCCTGCCATATCTCATACACTGAAGAGCCAAAAATAACTGGTACACCTGCCTAATATTGTGTAGGGCCCCCTCCCAGCACGCAGAAGTGCCGCAAGACGACGTGGCATGGACTCGACTAATGTCTGAAGGTATGCAGGAGGCAATTAGCACCATGAATCCTGCAGGGCAGTCCACAAATCCAATCTGCACCAATTTGAGAAAGGGTTGCACGTCTGTCACGTAAAATGATTCTCGTCAGTTGTCATTTTTCCCGTTCTTTCACAATCTTTTTCCGGCCGCAGCGATGTCGAAGATGTGATGTTTTACCGGATTCCCCGATATTCACAGTACATTCGTGAAATGGTCGTATGTGAACATCCAAATGTTATCGCTACCTCTGAGATGCTATGTCCCATCTCTCGTGCGCCAACTATAACTCAACATTCAAACTCACTTAAATCTTGATAACCTGCCATTGTAGCAGCAGTAACCGATCTAGCTGCTGACCGCATTGCGTTACTCTGATTGGTTCCATACCTCTGTTATTTACATACGCACGCCTATACCAGTTTTTTTTTTTTGGCTCTTTAGTGTATATTTATTCAGGAAAGTTTTTTTTAACAGGGTTCTACTAGTGACTGCCAATATTGAAAATATTTTCACTAATTTAACTTGTTTACTTTATTTCATGTCCTGTAACAGAAAAATATCTGGATCAAGCATGCATGCACCATACACATTTTTTTTATTTGATCCCTCATATAGGTCGCACTGTAATGATCTGTGATTTAGGATTTACCTTGGTTAGGGCCTTCCTTCCTGACAGTGAGGAGGACAGCATCCTGATTGCAGGTGCAAACCACCTTATTCTCCTGGTCGCTCATGTCACCCACAGGTCGTGGGGCTTGCACAGTGACTGGTAATGGTCGACTTGGACCGTGCCTGCCCGAGCTGTTGCTACCACGTCCTGACTGAGGTGCTCCCCGCCCCCGCACCCTGTTGCTTGGAATACTGGTCCAAGTGTTTGTACGATTAGGCTGCGTAGATGATGACCAGTCACTGTCCGACCCAGTAGTGCCGAGCCCACTGTCCACTGATGATATTCGGTTACCTGGAAAGCTCCGGTTCAAAGTATCGGTTCCTGCAAAACACCCATGTCTTAAAATAACATGTGAAAATAAAACGCATGTTATTCACAGACTGTGATAGTTATTTACTCTTGCTGAATATTATTGGAACTTGCTTACTTACTGCCAATTAAAAATTGCTATCATAACCTTGTTATAAAACATGGTTTGTACTACCTTGGGACCATAGAAAATATGGAATTTCAAGGACTCCTTAAAATATTATCTAAGAACTATTTAGGACTAATAAAATTTTTATGACAAAAATTAATTGTTTGTACTATACCTAAAAAAGCGACAAAGTTACAACAAAAAATATTTTGAACTTACTATATGAAATAGTTACAGTAGAACCATGTAATAACATTTCTCAGGGGTCCCAAGAAATGATAGCCTTATATTAAAGAAAACTTTATAAGAGGGTAATTTAGTAATGAAAAACATGTTTGTGGACCATGAGAAGGCAGCTTATTAAGCCATAACATTTTTAAGAGAGGAAGTTTAACAGTTTTAAACTGTACTCTGCACCACTACTGTGAATCTTCACGATCTTATGAACATTCAGAAGTGTTTTGCTGTTTACAGAATAACAGTTTTCACACAAAAATGTTTACAGTACCTTGTAAGAACCACACTAAAGGACACTCAAAAACATTCAATCACTAAACAATTTTGACACTATTTATTTAACCANACCTTGTAAGAACCACACTAAAGGACACTCAAAAACATTCAATCACTAAACAATTTTGACACTATTTATTTAACCATACTTATTCACCAGTCTTAAGAGCAGTGGAGCGCTCCAGCAGCAAAGAGAGCATGTGCTGCAGGGAATCAACATTGATACTTAGCAAAGTGGCTTCCCATCACCACGTGCCAGCCAGCTGACCTACAACCTGGCCAAAATATGTACATGCTTGCACATCACCTGTCGGCCGCATGTTTCTATTCAGAAATTTGTTTCCTAATTGCATTGCACTTNACCTTGTAAGAACCACACTAAAGGACACTCAAAAACATTCAATCACTAAACAATTTTGACACTATTTATTTAACCACACTTATTCACCAGTCTTAAGAGCAGTGGAGCGCTCCAGCAGCAAAGAGAGCATGTGCTGCAGGGAATCAACATTGATACTTAGCAAAGTGGCTTCCCATCACCACGTGCCAGCCAGCTGACCTACAACCTGGCCAAAGTATGTACATGCTTGCACATCACCTGTCGGCCGCATGTTTCTATTCAGAAATTTGTTTCCTAATTGCATTGCACTTNGTATGTACATGCTTGCACATCACCTGTCGGCCGCATGTTTCTATTCAGAAATTTGTTTCCTAATTGCATTGCACTTAATAAATATTCCAATGTTTCTGGAAGATTCTGCTTTAAGTGAAAGCTCGAATGCATCACTGTCTTTTTACAAATAGACCCTCTTACTTTTCAAGTTCTCAATTTGATTAAACATCTCCTTTTCCTTCTCCTGTAAACTGGCAGCATTCTTCTTTGAATGTTTCTCTTCTACATACTGCACATAATTGGTTTGAGCAAATGATTCTGACATCCTGAGTTCCCTGGTAAAAAGTACATCAGAAATGGTACCACAATAAGAAAGAGTGTGACATGATACACAAGATGCTGCCTTCATGTTTTTGACTTCTGAGGCTTTTTTAATAGAAAATCCTCTTTCTACAGATGCTTGCTTAAGTGATAAAATGAACATCATTTTAATGACATCCCAAACTTTGTTATAAACTGTTCTTAAAAAATATCCACTGAAGAAGGTGTCAAGGCCTTCTTTCCTGCCATAATTCAGGAACTCAGATGGAAACTGTTTGACAACAATCTCTAATAATTCTTCAAACTGAATTAAAATGCAGTCATAATCCTCAGGTGAGATTTTGTTGTGTACAAAGTACGAAAGGGCAATTTTAATTTTGAGATTACAGTTACAATTTTACCATTTTTAATGGGTTAATGCAGAAAGCATTTTGCACAAGAGAGCAATTTATTGGGCACTTAGCCATCAAGCTTTCCAACTAGTCAAAACAAACTTCTGNAAAGCATTTTGCACAAGAGAGCAATTTATTGGGCACTTAGCCATCAAGCTTTCCAACTAGTCAAAACAAACTTCTGACACTCATACTTTAAAACCACTACTTGCTTTTCAGTTATCTGTTCTTTAAAAAGTTTCTCTTTTTAAAGTTTATAAAATACTTACTAACATTATGCTATTTCTGATTGATGATTCTTATTGCCACAATGTAAATAAAAAACCTGTTTNCATAAAATACTTACTAACATTATGCTATTTCTGATTGATGATTCTTATTGCCACAATGTAAATAAAAAACCTGTTTCTAGTTATACAATTATTTTATAAACTGCTTGTTGTAAATGTTATGCTAATTCTAATTGCCAACGGCTCAATCTGGAAGGGAAATAATTGCAGTATATAACCAATAAAATGTAGGAAACACTTGATTTCAGGAATGAATTTGTTTATGTAGGCCAACATACAATGGCCACAACATATATAGGAAATAATTTGCTACAACGACCGCAACAGAAAATCCATTTTCTAGAATCCTCATTTTTTTTTTGTTGAAATATAAATTTCCTGTGAAGTAAACTTAAATTTAATTTAGTTTTTTTAAGACATGGGATTACTTTATGTTACATTTACAATTAATGTGTTACAATCTACACCCGCATGTTTCCATTTCTCAGCTACTGAACTTACACTTATGTGGACACACAATATGTAAAAATGAAAATAAATATAAAAAATTATAAGAAAATATTACACTCATTTGCCATGTACATTTCTAGTGCTGATTCACCCATACGACCTATATCAAACAATTTGCTACAACATCCAACATCTTGCTTTATGTTCGTCAGTGTCAAAAAAGCCATATTTTGTATTGCCCTTTCTTGAGCCACATTACATTAAACACAAACTTTCCTGGCATGTTTAAAACATAATAGGGCCAAATCAAACACACCTATAAAATCATTTTAAACACTACATTAGCGGTCAATTAATGAAAAAAAGAATGTCTACTACAACTAGCGAGTAGTGCTTCTTTGTTTTGTGGATGCTGATGTGAGCTAAACTCATGGGTCTCCGCGACAGTTTGCTGCGCCGTAGAACAGCAGCAGCCTTGGCTGAGCGCCATGCCTATGACACGAACACTGAGAGTGTCCGTCAGCAACAGTATCTCGATGGTGTTTGGAAAAGCACCCGCTTTGCCCAACAGCGAGCGAGTCAGCTGACGGTCCCACTTCAATCCGACCACGTGGGCGACACCAGGACAGCCTCATGGTTTTCGTAAAGCAAGTTTTGACAGCAGAAGAGAGCTTCATTCTATGTAGCTTCATGTATAGATTCGGTTTGCAGGGAATGACTGCACATAATGGATCTGGTATTCTGGAGGTTTGCTTTTTCAGGCATCCACACAACAGTACAGTGACTAGTGTGAATTATCTTAGTCAAATAGATTCAAGAGACATNTTTGCTTTTTCAGGCATCCACACAACAGTACAGTGACTAGTGTGAATTATCTTAGTCAAATAGATTCAAGAGACATCCTATGTTGGAAGACGTTTGCTATTAATCAGCTTGTTGCTACTTCTAACTCTGTGATTTCTATTTCTCCCTGCAAAGCGAATCTGGACATGAAGCTGAGTAGAACAAAGCTCTCTTCTGCTGTCGTAACTTGCTTGACGAAAACAGAATCATCTTTGGCAACATCACAATCGAAAGAACCAATATTCCGAAACACAGGTCTTGAAATGTACCTCTTCTTGTGACAACGTGCTCGCCCCATGGCGTTGTGAATGGTAATTAAGTTCACAATACAATCAACTGAACTGCTCCCGAACAACTGGAACATTAATTTAAGTTAACTCCATCACCTGGGAGGTGCGCCTCTCCACCTCCTGTAGACCAGGAGTGTAACTTCATTATGTAAATCCAGAGAGCACAAGCTCATTTTCCTGCATTAACTCTAGACAGGCTTAGTGCATCGGGTCCGCTTAACGATGTGAGCATCGTCAACTTTGGTTTGTATTGTGTCAGAACGTCAACAAATTACTTAAATCCCAAGTCAGCGTTTTGATTGTAGGCCTTGCCTTTAAAGGCATATAGGGAGCTAGATCCCCCTCAACCAGCAACTTCCACGGTTTTCAGGGTTTTTTGGNCTTTAAAGGCATATAGGGAGCTAGATCCCCCTCAACCAGCAACTTCCACGGTTTTCAGGGTTTTTTGGTGTAATATGTACTGTTACCAGTTTTAATTGATGTGTGGAAAGACCTCACAACTCCGCATTTAGTTAACTTCATACTAGCATAGCTGTCCACCTCACAATGGGCACCCGCGGCGGTACTGGGCCGACCGCGACTGCCCACGGCTTAACACATCTTCAATTGAGACATAGAGAACAGCTAAGCCACCTGGGTGATTCTGTCAAAAGCGAAACAGCAGAGCAGCCGGTAATAAATCAACAAGACATCTCTGATGAGNGTGTAATATGTACTGTTACCAGTTTTAATTGATGTGTGGAAAGACCTCACAACTCCGCATTTAGTTAACTTCATACCAGCATAGCTGTCCGCCTCACAATGGGCACCCGCGGCGGTACTGGGCCGACCGTGACTGCCCACGGCTTAACACATCTTCAATTGAGACATAGAGAACAGCTGAGCCACCTGGGTGATTCTGTCAAAAGCGAAACAGCAGAGCAGCCGGTAATAAATCAACAAGACATCTCTGATGAGTGTTTCCCGCCAGAACTTTGCATGAGTAACAGTGCATCTACGTCTCTACCATTCTCCAACCCCGACCTCACATCATATGGCGCCCTTCTAGTGTAGCTAGAAAAGCCACTTTACAACCATGAACATTTTTCATACGCCATAAGCCTCATTGCAAATGGCACCCTTCCGGTGTGGCTACAAAAACCACTTTTCAAACATTTTTCACAACTTTTCAAAATTTCAAAAGTCACGTTTTTCAACCTCAGTGTGCAACAATTTTCATAGGCCATTGTCTCATGACATGGCACCTTTCAGGTGCAACTCAAAATGCATTAATTTTTTTTTTCAATTTTTGAAAAATTTTAAAACTTTCAAATCAACTACTGAAATGTGCTAGCCATTGTGACATAATATATGGTTTTGCTAGTGTGTTTTATTTATGTATCATCAATACGTCAGCAACAAAGTGTATAAGTGATTTGTACTACTGCAACAAACAGTGACAAACTTAACAAGTGTACAATTTTTGCGTGTTAATTCGCATGCCATCTGAATGTATTTGCAAACACCCTTCAGGTGTAAATTAATGGTAATCAATCTTCGAAGGAGCCACCACAGAAATTTTGTAATTCCCGTGCCAAAACTGGCATGCTGAGATTTTCAAGACAAAGTGAAACCATTTTGAAAACAAATTTCAAGTGTAACATTCAAGTAACTTTTCATGAACGTAAAAACCCATCGGCATCAGTCGCGTGTCACAATATTGTGGAATATAACGTTAATGAGAGTTTTTCGGCTCATCAAGCCCAAAATTACAGTTTTCAAGCAAGTTAAGTGAACTCGCAATTTTATTCAAAATGGCGCAAGGGCACGCGGCAAACCGCAGCCATTGGTGAAAAAGTCGCATTCCTGGAGTAACGGCGGCCATTGCTGACCACCCCCCAGTAATGCCACGCGTCACTGGCAAACAATGGAGCCAAGTGGCGCCGGAGTAGTGCGAGGGCGTGCAGCTGCATGTCCCTCCCACCATAACCCCCATTCCCGAGCCAGGAAAACCTGCTACGGGTGGATAGGGCGGACAGCCCCATGGGTGGAGAGGTCCGTGACCCCATCAGCCGCGCCAGCGGTAACTCCCGTGCCAGTCTCCCGCGCTCCGCACACACAAAACAAAGGAGACCATGGCGCTGCACACTTCCACGGGAAAACCCGTAGTCCACTGTCACCGATGTGTACGACCGGTTGTGAGCACAACCACCATAAGACATGTTCGTTATTAACTCCACAAATTGTCAGTGAAACAGAACAAACGTCCATCACTGGCTACGGGCTGCGATTGACCGTACCAATAGTGCTCAATACACGACAGTATTTCAGACATCAGTAGGGATGCCAGCCGAACTGTGTTGGATCTGCGTACGTCNTGCCAGCCGAACTGTGTTGGATCTGCGTACGTCCAATAAAAACCCCCGGTTTTGTGAATCCCTTTCTGGGATAACAGTGCCACATAGAACTGTTTTGCCTGTACGAACTGTGTACAAAATTTGTAAAGTGTGACGGAAAGAACAAAAAATAATTAAGTGTACACATTGTCAACAACCATACTACCTGCAATGCATGGCATCACAGAACGTGCCTGCGTTCGCGAGGGTAAATTCACGTGTGTGCAATGTAGTGACGGTACATCAGAGACAACTAACAGCTTAGACTTAATTAGCGGCAATCAGCTGCCACCAATCCACTGTCAACAGCCAGTTTGTTATGGTGTAGGAACAGAAGTACTCAAGTGTCAAACATGCAGGCATAAAGCCCACTGGAGATGCATACCAGTAAGCAAGTGGACGGCAGGCTTGGAACAGCACTACGAGTGCCAAGAGTGCATTATACGTTGCGCACAACTGATAGCAACACGAGCAGCTACACAAGGCCTGTACCCTGCCGAAACACATCCTGTATCATTCACACAATTAACACCATACCCACATCAAGCATAAATAGAGACTAATAGAGTACTGGCGTACAACACATATCACAACAGGCAGACAACTGACAATACCCGAACTTCGCAGGTTCGTCAACAGAGGGCCCACAAGCCTTTCTTGAAGACTGTACCAACCGGTTGCAGCGATATGGGATGTGCGAAGACGAGTAGCCCAAATATGTTGGACGCCAGTTGACTGGAGATACAAAACCGTGGTGGCGCTCCGTCAACCACTATGCCATACAATGACATACATTTCTAGCAGCATTCCAGTGTCGGTTCACTGACGCGCCACGAGCGACGTCATTCACTCATCTAGCCTCGCCACAGCTGCGGTCTCTCTCCAAAGAACAGCCATTATGCCGTACACGCCACAGGGCGCCTTCCAAGCCAGGGTGGTTTGCCCAGCCATTGCCACCTGCTGTGCTGCAACCCGCTTCGCATCCCATCGCTGTTTAACCCTTCAGCGCCTGGCGCATGAGGGGAAGTCTCAGCAGATCTCATTTACTCTCTTCTCTCCTTTGCGTCTCTCTCTCTCTACCCCGCAATCCCCGCGCTGGCCCTGCAAGCCAAGTATAAATAGGACCCGCTGTCCCCAGTTTCAGGCTGTTGCCAGTCCAATTGCCCGGTGTCACGCTGCCCGAGAGCCACCAGACTCCCCGTCTTGCCTTCGCAGAACGTCACGCTGCCCGAAGAACTACAGACTTTTTCAAGTCGCATCAGTCTTATGCTGTTCAGTCAAGAGCTCTGCTACACACTACACTGCCGCACTGCCCATCGGCATACCAAAAGCCCCAGTGCTTCCAGCTACCTTGTAGCTTTACTCTCATCTATCATGAGTGCGAGTACCGTAGTCTTGGGGTTACCCTCGCTCCCCGCGCTGCAGCGTCTTCCGAGACATAGGTAACTATACCAGTNTGCTGCAACCCGCTTCGCATCCCATCGCTGTTTAACCCTTCAGCGCCTGGCGCATGAGGGGAAGTCTCAGCAGATCTCATTTACTCTCTTCTCTCCTTTGCGTCTCTCTCTCTCTACCCCGCAATCCCCGCGCTGGCCCTGCAAGCCAAGTATAAATAGGACCCGCTGTCCCCAGTTTCAGGCTGTTGCCAGTCCAATTGCCCGGTGTCACGCTGCCCGAGAGCCACCAGACTCCCCGTCTTGCCTTCGCAGAACGTCACGCTGCCCGAAGAACTACAGACTTTTTCAAGTCGCATCAGTCTTATGCTGTTCAGTCAAGAGCTCTGCTACACACTACACTGCCGCACTGCCCATCGGCATACCAAAAGCCCCAGTGCTTCCAGCTACCTTGTAGCTTTACTCTCATCTATCATGAGTGCGAGTACCGTAGTCTTGGGGTTACCCTCGCTCCCCGCGCTGCAGCGTCTTCCGAGACATAGGTAACTATACCAGTCGGCAACTTAGGACCGGCCCTTCAGGCCTGTCAGGGTACAGGTTGGTTTGTGTGTGTTTTAATTGAGCAGTACAGGTTGGTTTGTGTGTGCTTTAATTGAGCAATCAATAAAACAGGCATAAATCGGACTTGATAGAGTTCTCTCTCCAGCAATCTGTATTCCTACACCTTGTCCTTTCTCTTTCCGGTTAGTCACCTGCCCTAGTAAGACTCTTCTAGGGTTAGCCACGAGCTGATGCCTTGCTCCTTTTCTCTCTTATTGATAGCTGTCTCGAAGTGCAGCTTAGGAAGCTTGCCTTCCTGGGACTCATTAGAGCAGTTGTATCTTGGACTACCATCCTTCCTGGGTCAGATTGCAACATTCCGCACACCAGAATTTTTGCTTGAAGACAATAGCCCAATTCCCAACAGGAGTCCGGCTCTTCATGACACCTGGGTCAGATCGCGACATTCTGCGCACCAGGAAGCCACTAGAATTTTCGTGTGTTTAATGAATGTTCACTTAGTGCACCAGCAAAGAAAATTTTTGTCTGTAAATCATTTTGTTTGCTTTCATTATTTTATAACTGAAATAACTACATAAAACGAAAATTTAAATGTAGGCAAGACTTTTCGTTTCATTTTGCAACAAATTTGTTATAATGAATAACTTGCTAAAATTTTATGAAATTCATTAATATTTCGTTAAGGCTGAGCCATAATGACTTAGTTTTTAGCTATATTTGAACACCAACAATTTCCCATCACTATCAGTCAACTTACAATGAAAATTATACGCTTGTCATGCCTAATTGAGCCCTGACATGGGAAAGCCTTCTCCACCCTGCATACCCTAATTCCTAACCCTGCTTATTCCCAGTGGGAAAGGAGGAGTGCAGCAGCATACAGAGAAGCCACATTCTGAGTGGTGAAAGATGCATCACCCAGCCACAATACTAACACGAGTTCGACCCAAGACAGTAAACCTCACTGCATACCTGTTGCCCCTGACCTAAGCCTACTTGGATCTCAGTGACACCAGGCTCGTGTCTACTTAACCTGGGGTGGAGGAACCGACTGAGCAAAGCAGCAGTGTGTGACAACTGTAACTGAAGTGCATGCAAATGTAATGATATAACAAAAGTTGGGGATGCCTAGTTACATGATTAATTCATAAAAGGTCAAGGCCATAAACTGGAACACCATTCTAGAAGATATAATGGTTTGCTAGCAACCACTGCCTACGCAGGTCGTAAGGCTTCATAGTCACTGATGAGGAGTGGACCTATTCTTTATCCTAGTTGAGGCATTTGACAGGGGTTAGGTTCAGAGACTGTTTTTGAAACCAGCAATATTGTTAAAATAGAACCCTTGTTAGGTGCAGCTGATGAATGTGAGAAATATACAAAACTACGTGGATGAAGTGCCTTCTGTTAGGTGGTACTCCCCTTGAAGAAAATCACATTTCAACAGTCTGCTGTTTCAGACATGACACACGCAATATTAAACTAATTTGCTGATTCCTGATTTTAAAAAATTAACACAGTATAGTATCCATTTGGTATTTTTGTGATTTTGTGAAAGTTTGCTATAAATAAAAATACTAAATGACAAACTATGTAGTTTTTGTTTACAAAATTCAATCATGTGACCATTATGTTATTTTGCCAACTTACGCGCAAAAATAATGGAACGTGTTGAAAGATCACTTTTTTTATAACTTGCAATGGCCTTCTCACACCACAAAATACACCCTGCTGATCATAACATAAGTAAATGTAAACAGTGTAAATGTCACTGCTAAAAATAGGGGTGGGGCACTAACAGAATTAAATAAATTAATAAAAATATATGTATGTATGGTACATAGGTATACAGTCAAATCGAGAATTTTCGTTTTGTTACAACTTTAGGTAAACAAATTTCTTACCAAAATGAATATGAAAGTTGTAATTTTTCTTTTTCGTTTTGGTGTACCAAATATTTGCACATCCCTAGATAAATCTCTCAATAGTAAAGCTGGTTTTCTAAACAGACTTCTCTGAGAGCCTAAGGTATTATCCCTCCGTACACCCATATAATATGTGAAAAATCGAGGTCCTCCTCACATTCTGACACTCCAGTATGTGTGGCAGTCTAATGTGTACTGTTTTGACGTACATGCACCCAGTTAAGGGAGACTGCAGTCCTACACTAGGTTCGGAAATAAGTTAGTAATGCCGCGGTTTCCTGCTCTTCCCCGGTGGGTTGACGTCTACGAACGTTGGAGTTACAGTCACCCTTAGCAATGAGTACTCTGAAGTTAATAGAAGACGTGTTTATTCAGAGAGGAATAACACGGTGGCCCATACTAACTCCTAATGTACCAAGAACTGTAACGGAAGTTAACCTACGCAAATCAGTTGAACTAACAAACCAGATGTGGCTAGGCAGCTATTATACAGGCTAACCCTAACTAACTTGATGNTACGCAAATCAGTTGAACTAACAAACCAGATGTGGCTAGGCAGCTATTATACAGGCTAACCCTAACTAACTTGATGCTTGTTGTCCAGAAGGGACTCGAGTATCATTACCAGAAGGGTAGTGGGTGTAGAAAGGGGGTGTTGACTTCTCCCAGGTCTTCTGGTAGTCTTGAAGAACGTCTGGTAGGTCGCGAAGATGTTGGTGTTAGCAGAGAGCTCCAGCACTGGAAGTGGTGAAGCGAGGTGCTGAGAATGAATCACAGTTCTGCTGCTGTGCACACATATATTCCACCTGNCAGCACTGGAAGTGGTGAAGCGAGGTGCTGAGAATGAATCACAGTTCTGCTGCTGTGCACACATATATTCCACCTGTCTTCAGGCTCTCTTGAGGTGCGTGGGTGGCTCGTTGAGCTGCTCCTCCTGTGGGCGGAGCTGCACTCTCTGGTGCCATTTCTCGGCCCGTGGCGAAAGCAGGCGTCTCTGTCATGCGAGATTGCATCTGCAGCGTGAGCTTAGGTGCTTAGCTGGCGCACTAGGCTGGCTTCTATTACACGAGAGGTGTTGGCGTGACGTCTGATAATAAGGCAAACTAACTTGGCTGCCTTTGTCCACGAGTGCCGCCATGTCTAGTGGCGTGCTGGTAGACTCTGGATGCAAGTTGTTTCAGGTTCACACCCCGCCTGGGTTACGTGATTCCGTGTGCAGATGAGGCAAAGTTGTGTTTATATTTACTTATCAAAGAGCATTACACATCAACATGAAAAGCTTGTCACTTGTTTTCATCGGCTGGAATTAAGAATTACAACAATAATTGGAAACTAGAAATACAGAAGACATGTTTCCGTATGCCAGATCAGTGCTTACTGTATAATTCTTGAAGCATGATTTTTTTATTGTAAACCCAGTTTAATAGAAACACCGTAATTCTAACATGAAATAAAAACAATGAAATATGATGCATCTGCTACAAGCGTACGCAATTTATATATTAACACGCATTGCCATTTGTTATAATGAGAATTTCATTTGCCAAAGTAATTCACTTTGATAAATGGTTGTAAAAAATGCTTTGTTACTAGTATGGCCGAGACCAAGTTGATGTACNGCCAAAGTAATTCACTTTGATAAATGGTTGTAAAAAATGCTTTGTTACTAGTATGGCCGAGACCAAGTTGATGTACATGTTGTATGGCGTATTTCGCTATACAGAATAATCAAGGAAGGTTTTGCGGTATAGTTTAATGAAGAGTCATTTACTGAGAGAATCAATTTTATTGGTACTCGGTACTCAGTACTCAATTTAATAGAAGAATCAGTGGTGTCAAGAAATTGAAGAATCAAATAGACCCATCCCTAGTATAAAGTACTTTCATTACTAAGTATAAAAGTTGAGACTTTATTCATGGACATGCTCCATACAATAAAAAACATGAGATCTTACCCATCCCTACAATAACTGTCAATATGTTACAAACCTAACACACATTTCGAGACTACTGGGACACTGCAATTGAATACTGTGTGAAAGTGAAACAGAACATATTTGTCAAACCTGTGTGCCTTGCAACAGGAATCCTTATGTCCAATGCCTCCAGGAATGGTTGGTCACAACCTCCAATACAGCCCATGTAGTTGTCTCCACAGAAAGGAATCATAGAGTTTCTTCTGAACTTGAACTCCAGTTTGTAGACTCGTGGACCACACTACATAATTAAAAGTAAAACAGGGAAGAGGTATAAATACAACTGAACATACATACTAAAAAACTTCTGAGCACTTAAGAGAAGTGGACAAGCCAGCTAGAGGCAAGTATTTAAAACCTAATAAAAATCTTTATTTACTATTCAAGTTAGGAAAGCTGCCCCAATTCACCTAATTAAGATCNAGTATTTAAAACCTAATAAAAATCTTTATTTACTATTCAAGTTAGGAAAGCTGCCCCAATTCACCTAATTAAGATCGCTTAAAGAAGGTTCATGAAACTGGTCTTACTGTCACTTTTTTCCCCCTGTAACTTAAGAGTTTTAATTTTTGAATTATGGTAAAAATGAGGATCCAAAATATAGAAAATGCAGCTTTTACTGATTCAACTGAAGTCAATACAGCCTGAGAAAGAAAAGAGATGGCGAAGGTTTATCACAAGTTGCTATGTTGATGATTTACACACACAAATAAAGCTACAAGAAGACCCCACTTCTGAACTGGTTTTCAATGGTGTGATGTTACAAAATTCAGTCTTACTGGGAGAAAAAAAAAAAAATCACGCTTACGCTTTAATTTGACAAAAATTTACATGTCCATCCAAAAATGCCTGCAAACAATTAATTAAAAATCTTATCTTACACAAACTGACCAGGCAGTTATTAATGCAAGCAGCAGCAAATGCAAATTCACATACTATGAACATCAGTTTAATAATCATGTTTCTAAAAAAGAAGCAACCTCTTAAAATTTTATTGTGATTTAAAATATATACATATTATTTAAAGAATTTCTTTTATTGGCATTGTTTAGATTCTGAAACAAAGTGATAAAACAGAAGCAACTGATACTGAATACAGTTAACAACTGGCAATAAAATGTTAAAATTAAAATGTAAAAAGTAATTATTACTGCAGTAAGAAAGCCAGAAACCAATACAAATAGCTAGACTTAAAACAACTTTTTAAAAAAAATTATTAAAAATTTTTTTAAACTAAAGTTTGAACCATAGATAACCTGGCTTAAACCAATGAACACTGTACAAATCATTCATAAATTAGGCAACATTACTCAAAGTAAAAGGAAATGGCTACTGAACCTGAGCACAAGTTTGGTTGGCGACTGCCAGCTGCTCGAGACTCCTGGGGAACCAAATGGCAGTGCGGCAGTCGGGGAAGCCCATGCAGCTGAGGTAGAAGCCCTGGTTCTCTCTGCGCTGCCTCACAACCATGTCCATACCGCACTGTGGGCAGGGCATCACCGGCTGTGGGACCTCTTCAAGGGGTATCACAGGGTCGGGGCCTGGATCATGAGCCTGCTCTTGTAGGTACTGTGCCAGCGCAGCATCTAGTTTTGCAGCCTAGTTACACATCACCCACATACTGAGCTTAGCAGACAAAAAATGCAACAAAATAACATGTCAAAATATGTATGAATGGCCTTGTTCGACAGNCACATACTGAGCTTAGCAGACAAAAAATGCAACAAAATAACATGTCAAAATATGTATGAATGGCCTTGTTCGACAGTCCAGCTATCTTGAGTTCACAGATTGTGACATTTGTTATGTCACATAACAGTAAGTTTAATACTAAATGTAATTACTTATGAATTTCAAATGATTATATGCTTACTAAGGTGTGATGTGTATTTTTAAATGAATTGTCATTAATGTTTAAAAAACGAACATGTATATTTAGTAATTTAGAAATAACATTGACCATTTTTTTTCACACATGTTCCAAACCATGAGAAAAAGAGGCAAACGAGAGATGACACTAGCGAGGCCAAACGTTTACTGCTTGCCCACTGTGCAGGGAGTTGGCGGGAAGAAGCGGTTGACGTAGGAAGGAATGATGACGCTATTAATTGCGCCAGCGTGAAAAGGCTTGGTGAACTGTGACACCAGCAAGTTCCAAGACATGTGGCGGACTACCAGTGTCTTCAAAAACTCTAAGTTACAATATTTTGGTACGTTAAGTGTGAACAGCTGTGTTAGACAACAAGCCCACTGGATAAACAATTTATAATATTAAAGAAACTTTGGTGTACACAGTCGCCCAGTTGTAAATATCATAAACTGTAAATTTTTGTTGGGTCTATATGAAGAGGTATTACTATTTGAAGTGGCAACTTGATGGTAAACTTTACATGACTGCTATAAAANTTGTTGGGTCTATATGAAGAGGTATTACTATTTGAAGTGGCAACTTGATGGTAAACTTTACATGACTGCTATAAAATAATCCCTCGTTCTCTACAAAGGTGACGTATTATAGTTTGAATGAACAGTTATCATGAATTATATTTCTTCAAAAACAATGCCAGTTGACAAATTTATATCAAGTTTGTCTACAGCGAGTTATTTTCAACATATCAGGCACCAATTATTTTTTTTTAAATTTATTTTTTAAATTGATTGTGTATGCGAGTCTATCCNTTTATTTTTTAAATTGATTGTGTATGCGAGTCTATCCAGGAATACTGGAGTGTCAGAATGTGAGGAGGACCTCGATTTTTCACATATTATATGGGTGTACGGAGGGATAATGCCTTAGGCTCTCAGAGAAGTCAGTTTAGAAAACCAGCTTTACTATTGAGAGATTTATCTAGGGTTGTGCAAATATTTGGTACACCGAAACGAAAAAGAAAAATTACAACTTTCATATTCATTTTGGTAAGAAATTTGTTTACCTAAAGTTGTAACAAAACAAAAATTCTCGAGTTCGATGAATTTTTGGGTGTTTAATGAATTTTCACTTAGTGCACCAGCAAAGAAAACTTTTGCCTGTAAATCATTTTGTTTGCTTTCATTATTTTATAACTGAAATAACTACATAAAACGAAAATTTAAATGTAGGCAAGACTTTTCGTTTCATTTTGCAACAAATTTGTTATAATGAATAACTTGCTAAAATGTTATGAAATTCATTAATCTTTCGTTAAGGCTGAGCCATAATGACTTAGTTTTTAGCTATATTTGAACACCAGCAATTTCCCATCACTATCAGTCAACTTACAATGNCTGAGCCATAATGACTTAGTTTTTAGCTATATTTGAACACCAGCAATTTCCCATCACTATCAGTCAACTTACAATGAAAATTATAGGCTTGTCATGCCTAATTGAGCCCTGACATGGGAAAGCCTTCTCCANTTATTTGTTTTCAATATATTAAGTTGCCACTCACTGACTGTCAGAAAGTGGCCTTCTTATATGGAATGAACTATACCTGTTGCCCCTGACCTAAGCCTACTTGGATCTCAGTGACACCAGGCTCGTGTCTACTTAACCTGGGGTGGAGGAACCAACTAAATAACATTCAGTCCACCNTTGGATCTCAGTGACACCAGGCTCGTGTCTACTTAACCTGGGGTGGAGGAACCAACTAAATAACATTCAGTCCACCTGCTTTTATCTTTATACTTCTGGTACCCATGCTGTAAATATCCCTAATGGCTTTATATGGCGGTGATGGTGGGAGCACAGGGAAGAATTTAATTCTCCCTGGCTGCTGGGGGGAGAACAGAAAAAGTATTACACTAGACTGTTCTAGATTATCTATGGCATTTTGAAAGTCCTTCTTAAGAGCTACAATGTATTAAGTAAAATAAACATTGCTATGAGGATCTTCACTTTATTCATGCATCTGTCAAGTGAAACTGTCAAAATATTACAAAAGTAAATATGTTACAAATATGCTCATTTTTACACTTATATGCAAAAAAAACAGGATACAAAAGATATAATTTCAGTATTCACATATGTTTACAGAACACTTTAAATTCATAGTTAAGACATGGAAATACTTTCCCTCCATTGTTGCCAACTTTGTTGGGTGCATGCCAGCCAGCGTACCCGTTAAAACATACAGAAGTTGGGACAGTGGCATTTTTCAAAAATTGATTTGAGACGTGCTTAATCAACCATGAGCAGTTTATAGTAAACAGCAGGGACGAGACAGCTGGAACTGTAATGTGGATCATCTATCTTTCCATGCTACACTACATCTTCCCATCTTTGCATTTGTGTTTATGAAACCCACCCGCAAGGTGTGGAAGCTGTCACAGATGTTGAAAGAAAAAGGAGGGCAGGGAAGAAATAGTTTATTGTTCCTGGCAGGTGTCATGGTGTCACACTTTTGCCAGAAGTAACTAGTTGCCAGTTCCCCTCTCGCATCGTACCAGCCGTCCATGAAGACTTGTTTACACAAAACAGCCAATGACATATCTACACAATTCTTCTTCGACTGCAGGGAGGTGTTTGCATTTATTTCTGCAGAAGGCACATTTATTTTTTGGGTGCTTTTTCAATCTTGTGCCTCTCTGGTACAACGTGACANGCATTTATTTCTGCAGAAGGCACATTTATTTTTTGGGTGCTTTTTCAATCTTGTGCCTCTCTGGTACAACGTGACACATTAAGGATCGTCATATTTTCTTGCAGAAATTAGTTTTCCATTTTGTGCTGCTTCATTAATTACTCTTTAACTTTAACTCAACAGTGTAGTTGCACTTTTTTTCCACACATAACTTGCGTTTTATCATCACTGTACCACACTTACGTAAGAGAGGTGATTTACTTTGCAGTGCAGCTGCAGTGTGGCAATGCTGTAGAACAGGCAGTTACACCACTAGCCATAGCCAACAAATGCGCTCACTCGCGAAAGTCATACCCACTCCTCCTCCTCGTATTCCTGCACACCTCACCCCTACGGTAAAAGTAACACCTATCCACATAACAAAAATTTCCCCTCCGGAATCCTTTAAAAAACAGGGTGGGGTGCTTACACGAGTACACACAGAATGTCATAGGTCACTGTATATGCTTGCCATGGTTATGGCACTCAAAAGCATTACTGCTATCACTAGGGTCGTTGCTATGTGGCAAGCCATTTTGGGTCAAATGGTGCACAAAAAATTTTCTTTACATTTATCGTGGTTGCAGGAAGTATGCAAATATTTGAGTATACTGACAAAAGTTTTTCACATTTATCATTAAAATTACAAATTTTGAATTGTATCATGCATAATGCCACTTTTCTCACATTTTATTGTGATTATTTGATACCTGCAAATTTTCACAGAACNAGAATTGTATCATGCATAATGCCACTTTTCTCACATTTTATTGTGATTATTTGATACCTGCAAATTTTCACAGAACCTAGTTTTATTTTCTAAAACTGATACTAAAATATTAGCTTATACCATACCAAACCTATAAACTTTACAAAAAAAAGTCTCACATTGCACACTATATTGATGCACGATGGGCAGAGCAAAGATATTTTATGGTGTTATTTTAATACAAATTTTGTTATTAAATATTGCAGAATTCATCTTTATCATCATAAAAGCATCAATACGTACTTGCCAAATTCAGTTATGATAACTTCAGGTTACTACAATAAGTGCTACTGTACAGTACAATACCACTGCATTTCCTATAAGTAGACAAATTTTGACAGACAATGAAACAAACATAAACACTGTGAAAAACAGTAAATCATCTCATTTGCAAAGTATTGTACGAGCTCAAGTTTTTGAGGGATGTATATTAAGTTAGCGATATCAAGGATGATTATAGAATAAAATAGAACTCGGAACAAAAAGTTGTAATTCTAAACTTAAATTATAATTATAACATTTATGGTATAAATTATATTTTTTAAGTGATGCTCAATTTTGTTGGCTTTTAGCGAATTGGTTAAAATATGTTTAGCAATTATGGCAGAGCATGTGAAATGTTTCCAGCTCGAACACCATTGTGCATGTGATCTTTTTCGTCACATTTATGAGAGTACCTTAACTGATGTTTTCAAAATATTGTATCATTAGTTAATTATTTTCGTACTTACTTCATTAATCATTGTTAGCTGTAGGAGTGCCTTTTTAGTGTGTTTTTTCTTGCGTGGAAAGTAATATTATTGACAAGTGTATGGCTTTGTCCGTCATTTCTATACTGTCGTGAAGTGCCATAGTTTATTTTCGTTCCACAATTTAATAGTTTCTGGAAACCGATGAAGTGTCGCATTTACTTAATGATTCTGCAAATCACTTTGTATCAGTGGCAGACGAACGTGTCCAAGGATTGCATTAAAACAATGTGATCAGGAACTGCAAACAGGAATTAGAAACAGTAAGTGTGTTTTGTAAATAATGTATTTCAAAAAGGTTACTGGAATATTCAAAATTTACAAGGCCTATAAAACCAATATTTCAACTCTGTTTTGTAGTGTAAAAATAACACATTTATTAATATGGAAAATCCAACTTTGCCAAAAATATTTACGCACTGAATGTATTTGTTATTCGAATTGATACAAACTACAACATATTTATCGTGTTTTTTTATTGCAGTGAAGTTTAAACTTTCAAGGTTATAATAATTTGAATGTTACTTCTGTACAAACAAAATTTTCCACTGGTCCGTTAAAATAATATTCAAAATGATACTGTCTCATAAGAAGAGCTGCAAAACAATGCCGTCTCATGAAAGACATTAAAATGACAGCTCCCCCCCCCCCCC
>NQII01007149.1:38981-52050 GCA_002778355.1 Clitarchus hookeri | reverse complement strand
CTCATCCACCGCAACCATCCACTATAAAACAAAATAACCAGAGCCCAAGAATAATAAAATAAGTTGGGATGGTAACCTACATTGTTTTCTTACAGCTGTGGCCTAAGGATACATTGTGGCCATGCTACTTTTCTATAACTGTAAAAACTTAGTAAACTCTCACAAAATTTTGTTGCTAAAAATGTACGGTGGTATAAAATTTATTTATAGTGGCATGCAACAATGTTTACTTTTCTGTGACAAGTGGAGATGCACTGCCTTGTGGGATGTCACTGAGAATGGATTTTGTGCTTGTTAAAAGTAAAGTGGCGCTCAACATTGGAACCTTTTTCATGTCAAAGTGAAGTCATTCATGGTCTTGCGACACGTGNAAAGTGAAGTCATTCATGGTCTTGCGACACGTGTGGTGGAGAAGCAAGGCACACCGCTATTATTGATGTAATATGTTGTATTGGTCTATATGTAACAGTTTCCACTCATATCTTGAAATGGAAATCCAAAGTCAAAGCCGAGAAATGTAAACGAGTTGTCACTTAATAAAAAGCAAAAAACCGAAATCTTAAACCTTAAATAAAATATTATTTCAATAAAAATAGCATAAGCAGTCAAGTAGGTAATCCACAGGCAATGTAGTAAATTCCAATTGCAATCCATTATCAAAATCCAAGAAAAGCCAAAAATCAATGTTATAACAGCACTATTGAAAAACATATATTATAGCTAAACACAACGCTTTACGTATAAAGTCACAGGAACGTGTCGTGGTCACAAGATAAAAGGTGCTAATGGAAGGGAAAAGAAAAATCTGTAACTTGCGCTGTCATTGGCTACCACTGTTGCTATATATGCATAATTAGAGGTTAGCCATGCGCTCAGAATTATATAGGAGAGTGCCATACAGAGAAGAGGGGGTGAAGAACAAAGGAGCCCTTCATGATGTGTCGCGTGAAGTCTATCTCATTAGGTGCGTGCACCATGTGGCGTGCTCAACTCAAAGTTACTGATTTTCTAACGGATTTTAATAATTTTTCTTGTGTTTTGGCGGATGGTTTAAGGGTGCCTACATATTATTACCATGGCACAGTGAATGTATTTTTAATAGGTTTACATTGCAATTTATTACATTTTAGCAATGACACTTTTTTTTTATTTTTTTTAAATTTATTATTATTATACAGTTTCTGAAAACTTTTACTTAAAGATCGCTATTTTCGTTACTTACATGTTCGTTATATTGAGGTTCGACTATACNAACTGTTTTAATATTTTCTGTACGGAATCACTCATTAAGTATGCTGCTAATGAACATTTTATGTTTCTGTTAATGTGTTATGTTTTTGTGTTTGTGCCTCAACGCATCACTTCCGCCCATATATTCCTATACAATAATTGTTTGTTTTAGTGAGCTCTACAACCCCTCAATGTTTGTCCCATGATTTTAGAATCATCCTGTATATATTATTAATTATTGAAGGTCATACAGAAATAAATATTAATGACTGTATTTATTTGCCAGTCTCAGAAATCTGAAGTTTTTAAATGAAATATTATTAATCACTTCAATACGCAAATGTCTACAACAAAAATGTGTCAATTGCTCTGTTGCCAATGCATGTGTGTAAACATCTGGCTTGATGAGCTAAGTTTAGGCTGTCTTTGGTTTGGACACGGCTAGAGTGACCTCGTTNCATGTGTGTAAACATCTGGCTTGATGAGCTAAGTTTAGGCTGTCTTTGGTTTGGACACGGCTAGAGTGACCTCGTTTCCTCCTTTAAGATGGCTGGTGAGGAGGTGGATGGTTGCCTAGCAACCAGTATAGCATCCTCCACCCTCCTGCAATGGTTGACAGAAAAGAGGAGGGGAAGTGAGCCAGTGGAGTGGGGAGAGATGGCTGCTGTGTTCATCTTGACCACTTTCCATTGCGCCTGAGATCAATACTTTTCATCACCCCTCTTTGCTTCTGAGAAGATAGCTTTACCTGACAAAAGGTCAATAGTCAACCAAGTTCAAGAGGAGTAGTGAATAGTAAGTACTTATGGGGAAGAAAGGAAAGCCATTCAATACCAATACTTACCTTTTGTGTAAACAAGGAAAGTAAATGTCATTCCTTTGTTTGCCGACAAAAAAAATGAAAAGTTTCAGCGGTAAGGGATTGNGTGTAAACAAGGAAAGTAAATGTCATTCCTTTGTTTGCCGACAAAAAAAATGAAAAGTTTCAGCGGTAAGGGATTGGTTGTGTACCTCTATGAATAAACAAAATCTGAATTAGAATAAATCTCCTATTTTTCAATTTTTAAAAAGTTGCAGGTTCAGTGAAGATCTCCTGGTTCGAATCTCGTGCAGATGTATTAGACACATTTCTAGTGCACACTAAACACACGCAGACACATTGCATTGTAACACTGAAGTGATCTCACCTTATCCTATGGGATGTAAGCAGAGACCCTATGCAGTCTATGGCTACACACACACCATATGCATGAATTTGCACACACACAAAATCACAGGCTGCAAATGCACACAAAACATGCATGCACACCGTATGTAATATGGCTTGCAGTATGTGAACCATTGCCATACAAGGACGTAGGTACCTACCTCTGCAAGGGCTATCCTGAAGACCTCCTTGTACTTATCCAATTGCTCTTTCAACACAACCTCAGGTTCTTTAGTACCTTCACAAATTCTCTTCAGATCAGCCTCTAGTTCTGCTCGGAGGTTTGGCTTGCTCATGGGAAAACCCATGCTGTCATACCCTTCAACCAGCCCCATGCCCAATTCACCAGGCACAAAGTGTATATTGTTCTCTAGACCCACATATAGCCTTGACTTGATAGTCTCTATGTGATCAGCATGAGTAGCGTCCGTACCTGTAAAGTATTAAGCAAGTTTTTTAATGTTCTACTCTACAAAATTATGAACTTGCATACAGTGTTACAGTTGCTAAAATTGACAGAACTCTCAGCATTGATGAAAAACAATGTTACATACAGCTAAAGCCTGTTATACACAGTTCACTTTCTTGAATAAGAAGGTATACACATTTCTTGTTCTAGTCAACTTGCATCGTGTGATTGACTAACTTGTTTGCAAGTGGCTTGCATGGAAGGGCTTGCGTGCTAGCTAGAATCATTTAGAGACTGTTCAATTTTTGTTCACCTTCTTGTGTAAATATTATGTTTACATAGTTCCTGTACATTTATTTATGCTGATATTGTTCATTTGAGGGTAGAAAACTAATTTTAATTCTGTGTTAGTGATTTGTTAGGTTTGTAAAATCTTTGTGTGTTGTGTTGGAAATGAGGTGACTGGCCTGCTGCAACATTAAAGTACTACTACTGTGTGTACAGTATGTACATGGGACTACTAATGTGGCCACAAATAAGCTAATATGGTCAGAGGACAGACATGCCAACCTCTGAAGCTTTCTAAAATTAAAATTTTAATAGGATTCTAACAAGGTTAATGCACTCGTTTGAAATCAGTGCCTTTTTGCGTACTTGGTCCCTGTAATGATAGCTTCGCTCATTCTTAAGAGTTAAAACACGTGTCAATATTTTAATTTGTGATCTTCAAACATGTAACTTTGATTGCTTGAGCAACTAGCAAAGGGTAGGTAGCACAAAACAAAGGATGACCGAGCAAAAAGAGAGAGAGAGAGATATGGCCACTGTGAAAGTGACAGATACACGGCCACTGCTACAGGAAGAGCAGAAACATGTTACGGGAAGAGAAAAAACATGTTACGCTTATCAGAAGATTAATTTACTGCAGACTATAGCAGTCAGACTTCCACATTTTTTGAAGTTTCAAACATGGACACACAAAGGCTGCTAATGTAGGAAATAAAAAAGCCTGCAACTACACAATACAAATCAATTAGAAAATTAATAAATTATATAAGAGTAATAAATAAACGGTTTTCTCAAATACTAATTATCAACATGTATTCTAATAATAAAATCTTCAAGTGAATGATGGTCAGGTGGAAAACGCCTATGTAAAATGAGCACCATTGCATGTAGTAGTTGACATGTAAGTTTCTGGCGCGTAACAACATTTGAAAATACAAGAAGCCTACGAAGTGAGAAAATACAGAAAGCTCAAGAAGAGTGTGTATAGTAACAATGCATGACATAATGTTGCACAGTAAATATTTGTTATAACAATAATTCCCTATAGTGATAATTTAAATCACCATCATCAGTTGTCATTATAGCATGATTCCACTGTAATTAGTAGGGTCCCAAATTTATGGTAAATAAAATGAGCTGATATAGTCATTAAAATTTTGCCATCTCATCATAAAAATACTTTCATTGTGTTGTTTGTGTTTCATTATGGTACATTGTTGCAATTGTGCATTTTTCGTTATAGTTTTGTAGCTGATGATGTAGCACACAGTATTTCACTAGTCATTATAATGCATGTATGAAATAGATTCATACAGAAAAAAAAACATAGCTACTCGTTAGGCTAAGTAAATGAATTTATAATACATGCAATGACTTAATTTATTTTCAAACCGTACCATGTCATTCACGTTTTAAGCATGTACATATGAAATACAATTTAAGAGAATGATGTATATACGCTTTCTTATTTTCTGCATACAGGTTCCAACTCTTAACTATTATTGCATTACTAACGTAGTTAATTGGAACCAACATGATAACATAAAAGACATGACAGTTAAAGACAATTTGATATTCAGAAGTTTCTAATATGTAAAGAAAACATTATATGTATTATAAGCAAATTATGAACACCGCACACAGCATTTTTCGTGTATATTACCTTTCAGCCCTATCTGTTCTCCTTTCTGTGAATCATGATAGCACTTATCATTGTAGTTGAACAGGCTTTCTTGTTCACGAACAAGTTCAATTAGCCTTTCACACAATTCATTTCCAAACGGTTCTTTTATTTCACAGACCCAAACAGAAGACGCTCACCACTTCTCGGCCTGAACGCAACTGAACAAAACGGACGTCTATTAATATTTTACGGTCGGGCATGTTCTGGCATGTTCTAGCACATCGCGTATCAGTAAAATATTCTAGGTGTGAATACCAGATGGTAATGTAACGTGCCCAATCCAATATGTGCCGTACAATATGAACACCACAATTAAAAACAATGTAACAATAATTGTTGGAACCTATATGCTATGTGCGTGAAACGTTTCGTGCATGATAATATGAATCAACATTTATTTTAAACCTCTCCGCTCTGTGCTTGTTGCGTTCCATGCAAAGGAGGATAACAACTGGGATAGGAATATTTCATGGCTACAAATGGCATTTAATTATACCTGGCATGAATCACACAAAACTACACCTTTTAGCCTTATGTTTATGTAAACACAAAAAAATCCTTCCTCAAATCTTTGGAGTTTAAAAGACCTTCTCACTGATGACCCAAAAGATATTAAGGAGGTCTGGGGAGCAGCCTTGAAGAATCTAAAACGGTCTCACTTTAAGAGCCATATTAATTATAACTGAAACAGGGTTGATAACCCTTTCAAAGTGGGTGACCTGGTTTTGTGTAAGGCACATCCCACTAGTAAAACTACTGACAAGAAAATGGCTAAACTTTCGTATTTCATTTCAAGTTGAAAAGAGTTCACATTCGTCAATTAAGGCAGAGTTACAAACAGTCAGCTTAAGGAGCCAGTTAAAGCACAGAACAACGCCGCAGAATGCATTAATTATGCACGTCACTAAAAACTCGCATCGTGAAAAAATTAAGACAGGAGGGACGTCAGTTCCCTCCAGCCACTCTAGTGACCTCCCACACCGGCAGAAATAATTTTTTAGACAATAAAAGTAGGCCTAAATAACTGTCATGGGTGCTTGCTGATGTGGGTGAAATTTGCCATGCTCGAGCCGAAGTGTCTTCCTCGTGGACTGATCGTATTCTGTTAGTGGGCAGCAGGCGCTCCTGGCTAAAGTCACCACATGATCTTCCCCACANGCCAGCAGGCGCTCCTGGCTAAAGTCGCCACATGATCTTCCCCACACCTCGCACCAGGGTGCCAAAAATCTAACTAAACAAGGGCATGGCATGGTACAGAATCCCTTCGGATACCATGAGAACCCCATCGCAACCACATTTCTACGCCAGCCGAACTGCGTAGTAGTAAAACAAATTAATTTCCAAAACATTCTCNCTTGCTGATGTGGGTGAAATTTGCCATGCTCGAGCCGAAGTGTCTTCCTCGTGGACTGATCGTATTCTGTTAGTGGGCAGCAGGCGCTCCTGGCTAAAGTCACCACATGATCTTCCCCACACCTCGCACCAGGGTGCCAAAAATTTAACTAAATAAGGGCATGGCATGGTACAGAATCCCTTTGGATACCATGCAAACCCCATCGCAACCACATTTCTACGCCAGCCGAACTGCGTAGTAGTAAAACAAATTAATTTCCAAAACATTCTCNCCATCGCAACCACATTTCTACGCCAGCCGAACTGCGTAGTAGTAAAACAAATTAATTTCCAAAACATTCTCAAAAGGAAAAAATGCCTACGAATGCGGTAACAACCGTTATCTCTGACTGCCGACACAACCGCTACTGCGACTTCGGAAAAGCAAGCGCATGACAGATAAACATACTAACTAACACGACCAAAACATANGACACAACCGCTACTGCGACTTCGGAAAAGCAAGCGCATGACAGATAAACATACTAACTAACACGACCAAAACATAAAATACTGATAAGCAATTACAATTCCTAGCAAAACAATAAAAAATTAACCAAATGTCCCAATTAAATTATTATTAACTGCATCATTACACGGTACAATCTCAACACGACACAAATAAAACCTGAAAAGTCTCTTTACCTCATGGCACGTCACACGTTTAGCAGAAATATGCATAAATATGGTAAACTTGTCACTATTTTTGTAANTCTCTTTACCTCATGGCACGTCACACGTTTAGCAGAAATATGCATAAATATGGTAAACTTGTCACTATTTTTGTAATGTAATTACAGTTTAAAAAACCTGTGTATTAAAAAAAAAAGAACAACTATTAACCAAAACTTCAAATGTGGAATACTTGTTTGCTCACTGAAAGCAACATTCCCATTCAACCCTTGTAGCAGTTGTCTTATTTTTTGTATCACCATCACATGGTTTACATTACCATTCCTATCACAGTCATTCTCTCATTAGCAGGTGGGAATCAACTAGCGCTGTGAAACACTTAACCAGGCAAAAGATTATTCTTATTGGTAGAAACTAGCTACAAACTTTTTTCTTGGCAAACTGTGCCGAAGCTATAAGAGGTGGGTGTTATACCAATGTACATATGGTACACATTTACATTTATGACGCAAACTCAATTTAAACTCAAAAATTTTATATTGATGCGAAAAACTCATTATTAACAACAATTTTTGAGGTTTTTTAGGGTTTAAAATCAGTCTGGAACAATTTTACAAAGGCAGCGAATTTGCAAGGCAAAACTAAGGAACCATAAGGACATATAAAATTCAATCACAACCAAGAGGTTTCTTTAATACATTATGCTTCCTGGAATTATAAAGTAGCTCACTACTGCTATTTCAAAGAACATATATTTAATTACCAATGCCATGTTTTTCCATCAAAGCAATGAGATCAGCCTCTGTGAGAAGATTTGGTGCACTAGTGTTGCCATCAGTCATTTCAATACTTGTAGGTTCAAAAGTCTGCCCCTGTTGGTACAAGTGGATTTCCTTCCCTGTCCACTTTTCATATGGGTAGACGTCCAAGTAGTTGCGTTTGATGATCATGAGTCCACTGGCCACAAACTGGAACATGCAACAAATCACATTGACATTTTTGGCCACTGCACACACCTTTGTCCACCACTGGTCCTCATCGTTCACCCTTCGCCACACTTTGCCAGATGGCTGTCACATACTGCTGACCTTCCAGCTGTGCCTGTATTTATAGTGATGGCACTATTGCCAAGTTCTTCACNCTTTCCAGAGCTTCATACACCCGAAAGAATTTTACACCCACGTCCCGCAAAATTACGAATATTGCGTCATTACAAGATATTAAGGAGGTCTGGGGAGCAGCCTCTAAGAATCTAAAACGGTCTCACTTTAAGAGCCATATTAATTATAACTGAAACAGGGTTGATAACCCTTTCAAAGTGGGTGACCTGGTTTTGTGTAAGGCACATCCCACTAGTAAAACTACTGACAAGAAAATGGCTAAACTTTCGTATTTCATTCCAAGTTGAAAAGAGTTCACATTCGTCAATTAAGGCAGAGTTACAAACAGTCAGCTTAAGGAGCCAGTTAAAGCACAGAACAACGCCGCAGAATGCATTAATTATGCACGTCACTAAAAACTCGCATCGTGAAAAAATTAAGACAGGAGGGACGTCAGTTCTCTCCAGCCACTCTAGTGACCTCCCACACCGGCAGAAATAATTTATTAGACAATAAAAGTAGGCCTAAATAACTGTCATGGGTGCTTGCTGATGTGGGTGAAATTTGCCATGCTCGAGCCGAAGTGTCTTCCTCGTGGACTGATCGTATTCTGTTAGTGGGCAGCAGGCGCTCCTGGCTAAAGTCACCACATGATCTTCCCCACACCTCGCACCAGGGTGCCAAAAANGCCAGCAGGCGCTCCTGGCTAAAGTCGCCACATGATCTTCCCCACACCTCGCACCAGGGTGCCAAAAATCTAACTAAACAAGGGCA
Source organism: Clitarchus hookeri (assembly GCA_002778355.1). Taxonomy (NCBI): domain Eukaryota; kingdom Metazoa; phylum Arthropoda; class Insecta; order Phasmatodea; family Phasmatidae; genus Clitarchus; species Clitarchus hookeri. The sequence goes on along the minus strand of NQII01007149.1, from coordinate 43,333 downwards.
TGGCATGGTACAGAATCCCTTCGGATACCATGAGAACCCCATCGCAACCACATTTCTACGCCAGCCGAACTGCGTAGTAGTAAAACAAATTAATTTCCAAAACATTCTCAAAAGAAAAAAATAACTACGAATGCGGTAACAACCATTATCTCTGACTGCTGACACAACCGCTACTGCGACTTCGGAAAAGCAAGCGCATGACAGATAAACATACTAACTAACACGACCAAAACATAAAATACTGATAAGCAATTACAATTCCTAGCAAAACAATAAAAAATTAACTAAATGTCCTAATTAAATTATTATTAACTGCATCATTACACGGTACAATCTCAACACGACACAAATAAAACCTGAAAAGTCTCTTTACCTCATGGCACGTCACACGTTTAGCAGAAATATGCATAAATATGGTAAACTTGTCACTATTTTTGTAAGGTAATTACAGTTTAAAAACCTGTGTATTAAAAAAAAAAAGAACAACTATTAACCAAAACTTCAAATGTGGAATACTTGTTTGCTCACTGAAAGCAACATTCCCATTCAACCCTTGTAGCAGTTGTCTTATTTTTTGTATCAGCATCACATGGTTTACATTACCATTCCTATCACAGTCATTCTCTCATTAGCAGGTGGGAATAAACTAGCGCTGTGAAACACTTAACCAGGCAAAAGATTATTCTTATTGGTAGAAACTAGCTACAAACTTTTTTCTTGGCAAACTGTGCCGAAGCTATAAGAGGTGGGTGTTATACCAATGTACATATGGTACACATTTACATTTATGACGCAAACTCAATTTAAACTCAAAAATTTTATATTGATGCGAAAAACTCATTATTAACAACAATTTTTGAGGTTTTTTATGGTTTAAAATCAGTCTAGAACAATTTTACAAAGGCAGCGAATTTGCAAGGCAAAACTAAGGAACCATAAGGACATATAAAATTCAATCACAACCAAGAGGTTTCTTTAATACATTATGCTTCCTGGAATTATAAAGTAGCTCACTACTGCTATTCCAAAGAACATATATTTGATTACCAATGCCATGTTTTTCCATCAAAGCAATGAGATCAGCCTCTGTGAGAAGATTTGGTGCACTAGTGTTGCCATCAGTCATTTCAATACTTGTAGGTTCAAAAGTCTGGCCCTGTTGGTACAAGTGGATTTCCTTCCCTGNGGCCCTGTTGGTACAAGTGGATTTCCTTCCCTGTCCACTTTTCATATGGGTAGACGTCCAAGTAGTTGCGTTTGATGATCATGAGTCCACTGGCCACAAACTGGAACATGCAACAATCACAGTGATATTTTTAGCCACTGCACACACCTTTGTCCACCACTGGTCCTCATTGTTCACCCTTCGCCACACTTTGCCCGATGGCTGTCACATACTGCTGACCTTCCAGCTGTGCCTGTATTTATAGTGATGGCACTATTGCCAAGTTCTTCACNAGATGGCTGTCACATACTGCTGACCTTCCAGCTGTGCCTGTATTTATAGTGATGGCACTATTGCCAAGTTCTTCACATGTCAGGCTGCACAGACGAAGGAGATGACCAAAAAGTTTGTGCAACAGCCTGCAGTCAGCAACCCCTCCAGTAGGGAAGGAGGTGGTGATGCCAGTTCAGGTCAGTTGTCAGGGGAAAGACACACCGGTTCACAGCAACCCCCCCCCCTTTTTTTCCCCACGCTTGACACTGAGAATCTATGCACGGGAGGGAGGGTCTGCATGTAACATTGTTGTTTTTAACTGAATCCTGCCCATAGGAATTATGTGTTTGTAAGAGGAAAAAATTAATAAGACACAAAGTAAGTTGCACAAATTTTAAGTCTTTCCTCAATTTACACTTTTCTGCTCTCTGCACTTCCTGAATAATTATATGTGACTCTTTGAACTTACCTAATCAGCCTTAGTACTTCAAAGAAAGATTGGGTTTATTGGCATACACATTGCTGTCAAAAATATACTAGGACCTTTGGCTCATTTTGGCGAGTTTTGTTTTTCTTTTATGCAACAATTTATTATTTCTCCTATTTCAAAATCAATTAACATTTACTTTAAAAACTATGTACATTGAAGCTTATTTCCTTCAAATACACTAACTCAACAATAAAAGATGCCCAGATAGATTAGCAAACCAAACAGTGATTTACTGGAAAGACTTGTACCATATTGGCTTGACACACATTAACTTACATAAACATATATTATGGTTTGGCTGCAATGTTAATCAGTAATCTGTCCATGCATAACAGATATAAATCACCAAAAAAAAATTGTAGCAAGCTTTAGGTGACATAGTAATAAAATTAGGGATGGGTCGGTTCGGTTCTTCTGTTCCAATTTTTACCAGTTCTTGAGGTTTGACTCGGAACCGGTTTTAGGTTAACAACTACTCGGTTCTCGTTTCTACACTGCAATGGCAAAACTATGTCCTTACAAAAATAACTACGGTATTTACTCGCGTATAGTGCGCCCTTTTCCCCCAAAACAAAGGAAAAACGCCCTCTCCAGTAAGCAACACTGCTAGCCGATCAATACATTCCTCCAAGCCTTCTTTGTTTCAGTGTATGCAGCAACATTTTTTTTGAGAGGTGTCACATTCCAGCATGACAAAAAAAACCAGTAGGTCACTGCATAAAAGAAGCAAAAAAAAAAAAGAAAGGAAGCTGGCCACCCAGTCAAGAAAAAAGAAAAAGGAAGCAGGCCGTCCAACACAGTAGTTTATGTTCTTTTAATGACCATAGGTTACCATTATCATACAGCATGCCACAATGTTTTGGCTTTTAGCGCTACGAGTTACTTAATTAAAGTATTTTCCAAACATATCACAATCACCACGTATTAATGTAAAAAAGGAATAATTTGCTACATATTTACTAACCTTAAATAAATTTAATACAAGTTTATCTGTATACATCAAATATTATCTTCACACTTTGTTATTGTTCAATTCTTCCATAGGTTAAATAAAACATTTAATGAATTTTACCTGCATTGGTTTGATGACGTTGCAAGCAAAAGGCAAGTATTCAAAATAGAACTGAATACTGGAACCAATATTTAAATTGTAGAATCAGTACCGGAACCGATATTTTTTGTTATTCGACCCATCCCTAAATAAAATGCTTACGAAATACCGAAGATGATATCAAATACTGTTGCAGTACATTATATTCTACCTAATCTTACAGTAAAACATTTAAATTCCTTAACTTAACATAGCTCCAGAAACAACTATCCCTGTGTGTTTCTAAAATCTTATAAAAATAACAAACAGCAGCAAAATTTCAGCTTGCAGTACTGCAGCTGGCTTTTATACAATAATATGTCAACAGAAGCACTTGTACGAAATACAACACTCACTTTTTCTTCATTAATGTCAATGTCAACTAGTGTCTCCAGTCCTTCAGCATCCTTGGAACAGCATGCCAGGAAGTGGCGTACCACAAACTCATACACACGGTAGTCATTACCTGAAAGAAAGAAATAATCAGAAAATGTTAAAATGTCACACTGAAAAAGAAAACCTGTTCAGTGTGGACTGCGATACACATTTTGCGCTTTGCACTAAAAAACCTGAAACATTTTTAATATAGGATTTACCATAATAACTTACAATTTTACAAAAATGTACTCACCATCCTATGAACTAAAAAATATATATACGTATATGTTTTAATCACATACAGCCTACCCAATGATGGGCTTTTAAACAATACAAAATTTGTTTGGCACAGAATTTTGAAGAGTTAATGCATGCTATCTAACAAGCATAATGGCCAATATCATATATAGCCTAGATCCCTTGTAATGTTGGGCGCTACAGTTACACCGCTGACGTTAAGTTGCCATGGCCAGCTCAGAAGTAGTACACGAGACTCAGAAAAATGGACGCCGATTAAGAAATAAGTTCAAGTTCCAGAGTATTTTGTTATATATTTTTGTTTAATCTTGAAGGGACATATTTCACAGCCGAAGTTCATAATATGCAGAGTACGAACCGTGCATACATAACTAGATATGGGCAGAACAGAGCCACAGTCGTTTACTTAATTCTTATGTTCTGAAAAACTGGCCCGAAGAAACTTAAATGTGGCTACCTCTCACACTGGCGGAGAAATAAACTAGTAAAGTCTAGTTGCCGATGTGGGGGTTCTCGTCACGCCCGACGCGGCCTAAGCGAGCATTGTAAGACGAATTAAGGGCGACTGCCTTCCAACGGACCTCGCCGCCGACCTGCCCTGAAGGGCGACTGACTTCCTCTAACTGCCCTCGCCGCCGACTGACTTGAAGTGAAGTGGTGAAGGGCGACAAGCACACGCGTCTTTGTCTTGCCTATCA
>NQII01007149.1:22786-38970 GCA_002778355.1 Clitarchus hookeri | reverse complement strand
TGAGACAAGGGCCTAGCCACGCACGCTCTCAACACGTTATCGACACTGCTCCGCACGACTAAAACTGCGCCGTCAACATGAACGATCTTCTTGTACAACAAAACTTGTTGACCCATTCTGAAAGTTTCTAAATAATGCTGACGCTTAACAAAAAATGAAAACTACGATGTTCGAAACGAAACGAAAACCGTCCACCCGATAACCGTAAAACGGCAAACGTATGCCCGATAAACATACTATCTCGGGAAACGAACCACTGCAGCTTTAATTTTTAAACAGATAAAAATATTATGAAGCTTAGCAAAGCTTAAGAAAAACGAACGAAATTGAAACAAGTGTCCCGAAAATTAAAAATACTGCGTCATTACACCCTCCCACCACAACTGCAGGCATGAAAAGGAACAGAGAGGGGTTGGATTACCCTAACCGGGCATGGATACCATCCAGCCGCTCTCCAGTTGACATTTTGCAATCTGGTCTGGTTCGGCAACTACCCGCTACCACCCCTCTCACGCAGAGGCAGCTCATACAGCCGCCATAGAGTAGAGGTAAAGAGGAGCAAAGGGTCACCTCCACGCACCCCCAACCATCATGACGTACACCATGTGGGTATATATTCAGTTGCAGACTCCCAAAATGCCAGTTGTTCTTTATGCATCATTTGTCTAACTCTTCAAAAAGCACCACAATATCCACTATTTGCACTACCCGCCAACATGCCATTAGGGACTAGCAGAACTAAGCCGTTGAGACATTATACCCACAAAGGTGTTTGGAGACTGCGCTACTGACACCGCATGCATCATTGAGATTAGACCTGAAACTCATGCCCTCAAAGTCTATTATGTAGTTAGCTGGTAGTCAGATCGGGCAGAATTATTTGCGACATGGCTGAGGCCAGCTGTTCCATGGGTCAGACCAATAAGGGATTGTATTTGAGCTCGGTGTTAGTAGACTCTGCTGGGTAGAGTTTTTCACATTAGAGCTTTTAACAATTGTGAATTTAACTCTGCAACTCTTTATAACCAAGTTTCAACTACTTATTGGAGGGAGGACATCCCTACTTGCCTACTCTCAGTTCCTCTCTAAATAATGCAAGATTCAAACTCCTCAGGTCCACAGGAACTTCTCTGCAAGGAATAAGGGGGAGTTGGACACACAATCTCCAATAGAAACAAAACTATTTAAGTGGCAGGCAATTGCCAAGCATGGTACCGGGAAACAATCACTAGGTAACACCCAGGTTAATTCTGAGTTATAGTCACCACTCCTAACGATCCAACATGCTTGTGATTCTATGCGTGCTGGAATTGGAGTGTTGATGTAAGTGAGATCCTGGCACAGACAGGATAGGGCTAAACACTGAACCTACTCATCCACCTCTGTATGATTCACCATGATTCTCCACAAGGTGCAGAGGTTAGAAGGATTGCAAAGTGTCCACCTAGTACCTGCTAATGGTCTTCCACTGGGCAATACTTCTACACTTCTTCACTGCCACCGAGATATTTATATATTGCTTCTGAACCTACACTTACATACTTATGTTGTTCCCCAAGCGAGAGGGAGAAAGGACGAGTAAAGTGGCTACAGCCCAACAACCCAAGAGTTAACATTCCAAGGACCCCCAGCCCAAATGTTGTACACCAAGCAGAAGAAGCTCGCTCAACTTGCATAGTAGCAACAAGTCAAGGAGCCCCCACAATATGGACCCGGCCTTTTCCACCTACCAACAAAGACTCTGGGAACCTGTAGCCCAAGGGTCCTAAACTGCCTCAGACACTGGGTGTTCAATTTGTCTACGCAGCCCAATGAAACCAGGCTGAAAGGAAATTCAGGAGCTACCTATCAAGACTCCTGGGACCCGTAACCCGTGGATAGAGCCCAAGGTGCCAAATTTCCAGCAGTCATCAAAACACCAACCAAAACAAATGACTGCACCACCAGTCTGCTCCAAAAAGGAATGAACTCGACACTGCCCTTGACCCACAACTGAGCAGTTATCAGAGTAAAACAGCAATATCATAAAAATATACAACAATTTATAAAATAAATTTAGCTTTTAGGTACCATCAAACAGTATAGATGGTTCATGACAAAATAAGAAATTTTGAAACCAACATCTGAAAAAAAAAAAGTCAAAGCTGTTACTGTGTATATTTAAACATTAACACTCACTGCCTTACTCTCTATAAAGTTGGCAGCATATTACGAAAATTAGTTCCATATACAGTGGAACCCTGTTATAACATCCCCTCTAATAACATTTTCCTGCTTAATAAATTGCCTTCTCTTCGTCTACAAACATGTTTTTCAATACACAATTACCCTCTTATAAAGGTTTCCCTTATATAAGGCCTACATTTCTTGGGGTCTTTGAGTAATGTTATAACAGGGTTCTGCTGCATTAACGTCCTATTGATAAAATATATGCTCATAAATTCTTTTTCTGTGTTTTATAAATGTTATACAGCAACATATTTAACATATCTAGGTTTCTAATGATTTCAAAATTTAAACAGAACCCACTTGCAGCAAGAGTTGTGGTCCATACTAGATGTTCCACTTAACACATGGCATACACTGCCCGCTTCAGGGCAATTCTCACTCGTCGGTAAGTAACCCAATTTTAAAAGGTTATTTAACATGTCTTGATGTGCCTAAATGCAAATCAAGAAAACCTGGACAGAACTAAAAGAAACCACTTATTACAATGGCAGTATTGTGTTGCAATCCTGTGAGGTTAAAATGCACTCGTGCATAAAAGTACATCAAACTAGTAGGCAACTACCTACCGCAAGCAACTAAACACGTATACCACAAATTTTGGAAGGAAAAACACTGTACAAAACAGTTAAATGTGTCGTACATCACATGGAATACTTATTCTCAATTGTAGTTAACAGTTGATTATAATTTCCTTAATTGTTTACTCCATTTGGGTTGATGTGGGAAAATTGTATTTATAATAAAATTACTACCAATTCATGTCAACGTGAAAAAATTTCAAACTAAAATATTTGCCAAAAGGTTACTTATAAATGGACAGTGATTATCAACAGTAATCCGTGCACCAAAACACAAATACTTATGTAACCCTTTCAGTGCTTCTAGCAAGGTCTATTTTTATTGTTAGTAAAGTGTACATAATTACTTAATTCTCTGGCAGTTTTGGAGAAGATAGCTATTATACAGATTTTATGATGCAGATGTTTGCAACTAATCAATCATCTCAGCTCATGATGTTGGCACTTGGATCACTATTGCCAACATATCTCACATACCTGTTTTACTGTAAGATTTTTCACAGGCTCACAAACCAGCGCTTTGTAGATCAAGCGAGCACAGTATTTAAACAGTATGTTAGTCCCATATGGTTCAGGTTATGTCCACAACACTGAATAAATATGGCTTGAGGGTACTCTAATACAGACATTTAATGTATGCATATGGGTCGTGAGATGAGCTGAAGACATTTTTAAAGCAGTGGTCAATCTTTACCCTTGAAACAGGCTTACCAGAATAGACACATTTTCACAGTTTAGGTTTGACTTTAAGCATATGTCTCGTGACTCCAAAATAGAATAATCCCTGAATTGGCTTCTGTCATTTGGCAACCCAGCCCGGGAAAAACAANTTTATATATTGCTTCTGAACCTACACTTACATACTTATGTTGTTCCCCAAGCGAGAGGGAGAAAGGACGAGTAAAGGGGCTACAGCCCAACAACCCAAGAGTTAACATTCCAAGGACCCCCAGCCCAAATGTTGTACCCCAAGCAGAAAAAGCTCGCTCAACTTGCATAGTAGCAACAAGTCAAGGAGCCCCCACAATATGGACTCGGCCTTTTCCACCTACCAACAAATACTCTGGGAACCTGTAGCCCAAGGGTCCTAAACTGCCTCAGACACTGGGTGTTCAATTTGTCTACGCAGCCCAATNACCTGTAGCCCAAGGGTCCTAAACTGCCTCAGACACTGGGTGTTCAATTTGTCTACGCAGCCCAATGAAACCAGGCAGAAAGGAAATTCAGGAGCTACCTATCAAGACTCCTGGGACCCGTAACCCGTGGGTAGAGCCCAAGGTGCCAAATTTCCAGCAGTCATCAAAACACCAACCAAAACAAATGACTGCACCACCAGTCTGCTCCAAAAAGGAATGAACTCGACACTGCCCTTGACCCACAACTGAGCAGTTATCAGAGTAAAACAGCAATATCATAAAAATATACAACAATTTATAAAATAAATTTAGCTTTTAGGTACCATCAAACAGTATATAGATGTTTCATGACAAAATAAGAAATTTTGAAACCAACATCTGAAAAAAAAAGTCAAAGTTGTTACTGTGTATATTTCAACATTAACACTCACTGCCTTACTCTCTATAAAGTTGGCAGCATATTACAAAAATTAGTTCCATATACAGTGGAACCCTGTTATAACATCCCCTCTAATAACATTTTCCTGCTTAATAAATTGCCTTCTCTTGGTTTACAAACATGTTTTTCAATACACAATTACCCTCTTATAAAGTTTTCCCTTATATAAGGCTAACATTTCTTGGGGTCTTTGAGTAATGTTATAACAGGGTTCTGCTGCATTAACGTCCTATTGATAAAATATATGCTCATAAAATCTTTTTCTGTGTTTTATAAATGTTACATAGCAACATATTTAACATATCTAGGTTTCTAATGATTTCAAAATTTAAACAGAACCCACTTGCAGCAAGAGTTGTGGTCCTTACTAGATGTTCCACTTAACACATGGCATACACTGCCCGCTTCAGGGCAATTCTCACTCGTCGGTAAGTAACCCAATTTTAAAAGGTTATTTAAAATGTCTTGATGTGCCTAAATGCAAATCAAGAAAACCTGGACAGAACTAAAAGAAACCATTTATTACAATGGCAGTATTGTGTTGCAATCCTGTGAGGTTAAAATGCACTCGTGCATAAAAGTACATCAAACTAGTAGGCAACTACCTACCGCAAGCAACTAAACACGTATACCACAAATTTTGGAAGGAAAAACACTGTACAAAACAGTTAAATGTGTCGTACATCACATGGAATACTTATTCTCAATTGTAGTTAACAGTTGATTATAATTTCCTTAATTGTTTACTCCATTNAACTGATTATAGTTTCCTTAATTGTTTACTCTATTTGGGTTGATGTGGGAAAATGGTATTTATAATAAAATTACTACCAATTCATGTCAATTTGAAAACATTTCAAACTAAAATATTTGCCAAAAGGTTACTTATAAATGGACAGTGATTATCAACAGTGATCCGTGCACCAAAACACAAATACTTATGTAACCCTTTCAGTGCTTCTAGCAAGGTCTATTTTTATTGTTAGTAAAGTGTACATAATTACTTAATTCTCTGGCAGTTTTGGAGAAGATAGCTATTATACAGATTTTATGATGCAGATGTTTGCAACTAATCAATCATCTCAGCTCATGATGTTGGCACTTGGATCACTATTGCCAACATATCTCACATACCTGTTTTACTGTAAGATTTTTCACAGGTTCACAAACCAGCGCTTTGTAGATCAAGCGAGTACAGTATTTAAACAGTATGTTAGTCCCATATGGTTCAGGTTATGTCAACAACACTGAATAAATATGGCTTGAGGGTACTTTAATACAGACATTTACTGTATGCATATGGGTTGTGAGATGAGCTGAAGACATTTTTAAAGCAGTGGTCAATCTTTACACTTGAAGCAGGCTTACCAGAATAGACACATTTTCACAGTTTAGGTTTGACTTTAAGCATATGTCTCGTGACTTCAAAATAGAATAATCCCTGAATTGGCTACTGTCATTTGGCAACCCAGCCCGGGAAAAACAAGCCACCCCCTCCCTACCGCTCTGAGGCCGGGAAAACCACCCTGCTTGCCCCACTCCAGAAACAGCTCTTATATGTGGTACTGATCGGTGTTAACCTTAGATCAAATACAATGCTTACTCTTGTTTGTGTAGTTGCATTAACGGTATTCAAAATTTTAACTAAGTATGCATGTAAGGATGCATTAACTTTATACAATATTTGTAAAACAAGAAACAACAATTCTGTTAAATACACACACACAATGTTTATGACAACAAAGCAAAATCCACACTTTTTAATGATGAAATCTCTATAAAAAAACATATCTGTTACTACTAGATAACAGCAAGGATAATGTTAAATATGCTTTTACATGGGAAAGAATTTCTTTCCTTTTTATCACAAAATATTGTTACGTGGTGATTCTCAAATACGGCTATGTAAGTGATGCACTCAGCTTTATTTATATTCCAAAAAATGTGGGTGCCATGCATGCTTACCAAGGAATGCATAAGAGCTTAAATGATGCATAAACAAAGGCACTGACATACTGTTGTGCATATTGTCACAGGTGACAAAACCTGGGTTGCTAACTCTTTGCCTGACCACAAATGACAATCAATCAATGTCATGACATCATCTGCATTCTCCACCAAACAGAAGAAAGATAACTGAACTTCTATTTCAACAAGAAAACAAGTTCTGTTTTCTGGGACAAACATGGTCCACTCCTAAATGAGTTTATACCCCATGATTAACCATCAATGCAAATGTGTACTGGGAAACACTGAAGAGATTAAGCAAAGCCATTGGAAATCACAGGACAGGCCTCATATCTAACAGTGTGAAAATCATCTGTGAAAATGTTTCTCATCACACACACAAATGTGTGANCATGGTCCACTCCTAAATGAGTTTATACCCCATGATTAACCATCAATGCAAATGTGTACTGGGAAACACTGAAGAGATTAAGCAAAGCCATTGGAAATCACAGGACAGGCCTCATATCTAACAGTGTGAAAATCATCTGTGAAAATGTTTCTCATCACACACACAAATGTGTGAAAATGTGTGTTGCCACACACACAAAACAGATGTTTCAGTGCATAGTTTGGGAATGACTGGCCTACAGCTCAATAATGCATTTAGTCATTACCATCTTTTCGCAAAATGAAAGGCATTTTTGGAAAAAGAATTTTGCTGATGATGAAGAGCACTCCAGTAAAAAGTTAACCACATTTCTCAGTGAGCTGCAGCACAGGTGTATAACAAAGAAATACAAAAAACTTGTCACCAGGCAAAAGTACTCAGGAGTAATAATTGGGTATACTTCTTAGTATGTTTTTCAAATCAAAAAATACACACACGCACTCATATGCATGTGTAGCATACACAAACATCTATGTGCAGCATGTGCATGTGCACCCACACAAACACACACATGTGCGCACACACACACACACACACACACACACTTAATAAACAGTGCAAGTACATATCCATTGATCTCCTGAAACAAAATGTACTATGTCAAATGATATTAGCAAGAACTGTATACATTAGCACCCATTTATTATAGTTTCTTTTCTACAACCACCCAATAATTTCTAACCTTAACCAAACAAGCAGCAAGCAACTAATAACCTTGATGCTCTCTCTTTCACCACTTTCTTTTACAGAATCTTCATTTGTATGAGCATGCATGCTTCCATATGACAAATTATCACCTAGTCATAATACTTGCTTTTTACTCTCATAACCAAGTTTTAGCACATCAAAATGGGTACTAAAAAGAATGAAAAATTACACCTTATTGCACACAATAAATTAGTTAATTGCAAACTACCTGCAAATCAGATATTTTTGAGAATTTTCTTCAACATGTGTGTCCACAACTTCAAATAATGTTCAACACAAAGGTTAATTTCATGAAATAGCAACACCAAAATTTTCTATGCAAATGAATAAACCAAATTTTCCTGTTTCTTTGTGCAGATGGAGAGGTGGAGTTAAACAGGCAATACAACAATGAAATTAGTTACACCTCCACAGGCATTGAACCCTTCAAGCATCAGCTAACAGACAAGCACACTCGTTATTTATGCTATTGGGGTTCTAGAATAAAGCCCATAAAGTTTTGACTAACCTTGTAGGTTATGAGCATACTTGGTTGGATGTATTGGAGGATGAGCTTGGTCCGACTTCTTTCCTGCTCGAGGAGTAGGTCCTTCTTGAAGAAGCATTACAGCAAACGCTAAAAATTATGATGCAAGTTTAGGAACACTACACAATTTTTTTTATTATTGTAGCAATATGCAATGCAGTAAAAAAATACGAGGAAACATCATCAGAATCTAAGGAAACACCCAGCTTTCAAGACCTTGTTGTTAAGAGCTGCACAAATCTCTGAACTCAATGAAGCATTTCCAGGTTCCTCTCAAACAAAATCAATTATGCAGCATCAATATTGTAAAATTAACATTTGCATTCATGTATATGTGTTTTATATATATATATGAGTGATGGGCAAGTTTGATTTTTACAGCTTCAAGTCAAGTCACGTTGTATGAAATTTGAGTCAAGTCAAGATCAGTATAGAATTCGAGTTAAAATTGAGTTTGCTCCATAAATGTAAATGTGTACTGCAAGTAGACAGGTATAACACCCACCCCTTATAACTTCCTCCTCCTCCTCCTATGGTCACAGTCTATGAAGAAAAAAGTTTAGACTCGTTTCTACCAATATGAATAATCATTTGCCTAGTTAAGTGATTAACAGCGCTACTTTTTCCCTCCTGCCAAGTGAATAACTATAAGAACAGTAATGCCAGCTATGTGGTAATGATAAAAAAATAAGATAGCTGCTAGGGCTGGAGTGGGTAGGGTAGCTTTCCAATCTGTCCCTCAGCATGCGCCGGGGTGAGCAGATAAGCGGTCCACATTTCCAGTTTTTTTAATAGCTGTTCTTTTCTTTTTTCATACACAGATTTTTACAACAGTAATTACATTACAAAAATAATGTCGCATTTACAGTATCTACACATATTTCTGCTGAAGGAGTGAGGTGCCACGAGATAAAAGCTTTTGCTTTTTAAATATGTCGTATAATTGTATGTACGTATTTGTGTCATGCTGTGACAGTACCTGCTGACCTTGACAGTTTCCGTTCAGTTGTCACACCGCCGACAAGAGGAAGTGCTTTGCCAGGAGGAAAAATAGCTTAAGTCATGAATATAATGCCCACACATTTCTGAGATCCTGATTTTATTTATGTAAAAAAGATGTTTAATTTAAGTATATACAATAACAGTACTGGAACTTCTTGAGACCACCAATAATAAAACTCTGAAACTTGCGTATACTGAGTTTTGTACGGTGTCCCAGTGTCCCTACCATTTCATTCATTTGCCTTTGTTATAATGCCAGCCTTTGCTTGTGCTATCATCTTCTGTCCTGGGATTTTATTTAGTCTATACATCACCGCCTAAACAAAATGTTTATGCATTAAAAGTAAATTTTCATAAAAATTTGTATATTTGAATAGGGTTTTAATTTAATCATAAATTTTCTTAAATGGTATTTTATTTAATGATAATGAATTTTGTTTCTTTATCACGAGAAAAAATGTTGCAATGTAAAACTAATGCAATTAAATATATGCCACATTTCCATCTCAGTTTTGGCAGAAAATCAGTAATACTGATCATTGATCTGTTAACACGATCAATTGTAGATTGCATTAAGCAAACAAGCATGTGCATTTCACAATCTCGTTAACAGAATAGCTTGTGAGTTGTGTGTCGCACATCATCTGGTTGTATCGCAGCCATACGTACAGATCACAAACATCAACTGAGTGTCAACGCTTGTAGCCGAGTTATTGTTTTTGTTCCGGCACAACTTTAATGGTTTAGCAATGTAAAATAATTTATTTGCGAGACACTAAATGTGTGTGTTAGATGCTTTTAATTTAAAAAGTCTCTAGAAATACCTTCACACTGTTTTACATTAAGTCACAAAAAATTACATTTGTAACAACCAACAGCAATTTTACAATACACTATATCACGACTACATAAGAATTTAGTATTTACTGCCATGTTTATAAGTAACATTTAAAATTTTCATTTACCGTATTTTCATAATCCAGCCAACCACCAACACAAATACGAGGGTTATTCGGAAAATAAGGTCCAGATCGCCGTAGCTAATCAAATGTCGCGCAACATTATAACACGCATGTGCACCAAATCCTGGCATGCCTTGCTCATCAAACGATGCCATTTGAATTGGTATTGATGCAGTGTGCTGTTTACAGTGTCAGTTCAAAATGTTTAAAACAATTGATCAGCCTGCCGACTGTGAAATATGGTCAGTGATTCTGTTTTCGACAGCAAGGAACATTTCAGCAGCGGAAGTTCATCGACAGATAAGTCAAGTGTATGGCCCCAAAGCGATGAATGACAGCAAAGTGCATAAGTGGGTGAGAGCTTTCAAGGGTGGACGGGAAAATGTCCATGATGAACCGCGATCAGGCGACCATCAGTGATCACAAAAGATTTGGTCAAAGCCGTGGACTAAAAGATTCATGAAGACCGGCGATTCACAATTTCAACTTTAGCATTGGAATTTCTGAATGTGGGTAGAACAACTTTGCACAAAATTGTCTCCAAAAATTTGCAATTTCACAAATTGTGCGCACGTTGGGTTCCCAGGCTGCTTACTGAGGAACATCAAATGAAAAGAATGGCTTGTGCTCTTGATTTTTTGGACCAATATCATAAGGAAGGTGATCAATTTTTAGAGAAGATTGTCACAGGGGACGAGACGTGGGTTTCTCATATGACCCCAGAGTCTAAACGTTAGTCAATGGAATGGCGTCACCCGACATCACCAGTCAAAGTCAAGACCAAGCGGACAATCTCAACACGCAAGGTTATGGCAACCGTGTTTTGGGATAGACATGGAGTCTTGTTAGTCAAATTTATGCAGCAAGGGACAACAATCAATGCAGCAGCTTACTGCGCTACCCTGACTAAACTTTGACGTGCAATACGAAATAAGCGACGTGGCCTTCTGACGTCTGAAGTTTTGTTGCTGCATGACAATGCCAGACCCCATTCTGCCATTCACACCCAAATTCTGATCAGATCTTTTGGATGGGAACAGATTGACCACCCACCGTACAGTCCAGACTTGGCGCTGAGCGATTTTCACTTGTTCCGCTACCTAAAGGCATTTCTCGGCGGCAAGCGCTGACGAGGTGAAAGAAGCAGTTACAGACTGGTTATCCTCACAGGCGGCAGACGTCTATGACTTAGGCATACAAAAGCTTGTAGAACGTTATGACAAATGTTTAAACAAATATGGAAACTATGTAGAAAAATAGAGAAACATGTAAGGAATTAAATAAAAAAAGTTTTTTGAAGAAATCTGTGATGGTTTATGTTCTATAAGAAATCGGACCTTACTTTCTGAATAAACCTTGTACCTTAACCTGTTTTAACACAACTAGCTAAGTTAACAATCTAGAATCAGTGACTCACATAAAAAAGAGAACAAAATAGTTTTGCAGGAAAAATGCAGATAGTTATTACCAGCGATTGTTGCATTTTTTCCCTGCTTTTATTTGTAGGCTTTTGGTGTTACCCACAATCTATTGTCCTAATGTCGTACCAACTCTGCTGAAAAGTATTTACTGGCCAATTATATGTTAAAAAATGTGGTTCAATCATTATATAATTCATTACAACAACAATTGAAATAACTTCAAGGATTTGAGGCAATTATAATTCAGAGATGCAAAACTGTAAGATACTCTTTACTTGAATCAAGTATAAACAGATTGGTTAAGTGGGGGTTGGACTTAAATTAATGCTTGACAAGTCGAGATGATGGAAAATGGCATTTGTGTCCACAGTTTATAGCATTTATGTTATGTTATATAGCATTTATCAGCATCTATAAATTTTACAGACATGCAATATTGAAGCAATTTATTCCCTATGAGAAAATCAACTTTTTCTTACAAAATTGAGCACCTGTACCACACTAAATGAAACTGTACTGGAATCTTAACAAAACATAGCGGATTATGATATTTGAAGAAGTACCGGTAGCAGTGTTCTATGTATTTAAACATAAGGAAATTTTTTATTCTTCAAATTTTAGTACAATTGGTATAAGCATTGTTCCCCACCTGAACTCAAAACTATGGTAAATTTTTAATAACAGAATGATTTCTCATGAAAAATATCAAAACTTACCATGTACTGTAGTTACTATTTTAGCNAGGGAATTTTTTATTCTTCAAATTTTAGTACAATTGGTATAAGCATTGTTCCCCACCTGAACTCAAAACTATGGTAAGTTTTTAATAACAGAATGATTTTTCATGAAAAAGATCAAAACTTACCATGTACTGTAGTTACTATTTTAGTTTACGAGTGATATATGCACACATTAGCTTGTAGTAGGACCACAGTACTGGTCAGTGAAATAAAAAATGTGCACACAGAACCTTTCAGGATTACAGCATGATACTGCAAGCATTTTAAAATGAGACATTGATAGAGATGTTTTATACAAGTATCCTGCAACTCTTTTGCGTGAATTGCAGCCGAGTTTGATGCACATTGAAATTCAGTACCTTGAAACATTAACCTCAGTACACAAGTAACCTTAAAGACTCATCCAGTAGGTAGTCTCCCCACCACCAACAGATGGCAGGCCATATATTGCAAAAGGCGAGTGCGCATGCCTAAGAGAGTGAGGATGTGGCGATCACTTGGCCCTTCTCCATGCTTGCAGTATTGCTGTAGTAGAGGCTCAAAATTTGGCTCTCATTTCATCTCCCTCTAACTGCAAGGTTAGGTCTGTGATTAAGTTTTTGAACACTCAGAACGTGGCACTGATCAAAATTTGTAGTCAGCTGTGTCAAGTGTATGGGCCAGATGTCATGAACATGCAGATGGTGCATCAATGGTGCAGGTAATTTTCCCAAGATCATCAAAATGCTTATGTTTTTTACTGTTCCAAGTTTCTGGTGTAGGATAATGCTGAATTCTGAAAATTTAGTTCCTAGGGTTACTAAAATGAACCTTCACAGTTTCCATAAATAAGGTCATTATGACAGGTCAGTTGCTAGAGATATATTGGGGAATTTTGGAATGATTTTGACCCAACACCTATACATCAAAATTTGCACATTTTTTTGCATGAAACCAATGTTTAATGATCTCTAGCACTAAAATAATACTTTTTTAAATTGAATAGTAATTTATTTAATAGCAGATGCATTTATAAAATAAAAATACCCGGTAGGTTTATATGTAATTGGCCTCCCCTTGTCACCAACAACCTTCGTCACCAACCAATTACAAAAACATTAACATTGGGCACAGTCAGCATTTTTCCGAGAAAAAAATTCAATATTTGGTGACATCTTGCTAAAAATTCTGAGGATATTTCAAGAAAATATAAATTTGAATTAATAAAAGGACTTTTCCCAACAAAATTATACCACAGAAGCGTATTTGTGACCTCCATTGTCGCCATATAATTACAAAAACTTTACCATTGGATGCTGCATACTTTTTTACATAATATTAACAAACGAAACCAATGCTTCGTTATTTATACCACACAAAAACACTACTTTCTGTTACCAAAACTCTGGTTTCAACTGAAGTTTTAAATGCACTAAAGTGTCACGACTATCTCTTATGCCTGATGAACCCCAAGTGGTGAATCAAGTAAAAGAGTATTTGTGAGTCTTGTAAATGAAAGGCACCAAAGTTTGTATTGCTATAGCAATTACTTTCCCCGACTATTCCCTGATTTTCCAGGCTGGTAATTCCCCGAATATTCCAGGTTTTCCCAGTTATCCTGCCTTCTCACAANCAAGTGGTGAATCAAGTAAAAGAGTATTTGTGAGTCTTGTAAATGAAAGGCACCAAAGTTTGTATTGCTATAGCAATTACTTTCCCTGACTATTCCCTGATTTTCCAGGCTGGTAATTCCCCGAATATTCCAGGTTTTCCCAGTTATCCTGCCTTCTCACAAACCTGAACATACAGCTATGTATAACATAGAACATTGACAAAGCAACACTGTGTAAAAAATATTTTAAAACTTCCCTTTTAAAAGTAAAATCTCTGTGTTTTGTACAAGGGATTTATAATACATTAGTTTTTCTGCTGAAACTATTTTCAAATGAATTTTAAGTGGATGGTAGAAGCTATAAATAAAGTCTGCATGAAACCATGACCTACCTGGTAACTGTTCAGCAGAACAGAAAATATATATACTTACTCATAAAATTTTTTAAGTTTATTTTCCAATCATCAAACTTAAATGATAACAATAAAAGTGTTTACCATGTTTCATCTGTTTAATCTATTACAAGTTCTTAATTTTAAAAGTAGTACACAAACTAAACTACATTTCTATTATTAATTTTCCTGATTTAGTTCCTACATACTCCCTTCTCAAATTTCTACTCTTCTACTTTACCCTACAATCCTCTTGTTTCTACGACCCCAGGAATAGTGACCCTCTCGAAATAGCAACCCTTTATTGGGGAGCCATAAAAAACATTTAATTTAAAAGATTTTTCCAATAACGACCTCCTTGAAATAACAACTCTTTTTCTGGAAACCTTGAAATGCCATAGAATTGATAGTTGACTGTACTTATTTATGGGGCAGCACTTCAATCACTTTAGATGTCTGTAGTTTTAGAACAAGCATCTTAAATTTTTTTGTAGACACTGGAAAAGTGAATCCATGCAAATTTTGTAGGCCAAGTATTATGCCTTGTAAAGTTTATAGCAAAAGAAACTTAAAACAATTTTTTTTTACACAAATGTTAAAAACAAAGTACCATACAATCAGCTCAAATTTTACAACCTATTGCTCAGAGCCACACTCCTTTCAACATTTACTGTACTTATAGAATACTTGGAAATTTGTGTAGCTCTTTACCTGTGTACCTTTTGTCACTAAAACTCACTGCGTTACAGACAAAACAAAATTACAAAAAATCCTGGAGACACATTTTAGTTGACAAAACACAAACACTTGAGATACTTTGCACAACAATCAGTTGAACGTACTACGTAAAACAAAGTAGTGCTATGTGATAATGTGATAATTATGCATGGATGTTGCAGCTGTAAAAATTTCATGTCTGAAAATCCTTGCAAAAACACGAGTTCTTGTGATAAACACATTCGTAATACATAACATATCTTTATACATAAAACCTGAAAACTACTGTATGGGACATAGCAATTACGACAATGAAGATTTGGAAAATAATTACCTCCCCAGTTTGGATCATTAGCTTGCAACTCTATCAAGTTGCGCAAGTTCAGCTCTTTGGGGAAGATGTTTGTCTNGCAAGTTCAGCTCTTTGGGGAAGATGTTTGTCTCAGTGCGTGGATAGCTGATGTAGCCCTGGGAGTACAGACGTTCTGCAATTTTCATTGTCTCTTTGGCATTCAACTTCAGTTTTCGAGATGCAGTCTTTTCAAGTTCCTACATAACATGTACATCAGTACACAATACTTCAGTTTGATAAAACCATTTTCAGTGCCAGTACATTTCAAGTTAGTCAGACAAATGTTACCAAACTACCTCTAAGCTTAAACTACCACATTACCATAAGAAAAACCCAAAATATTTACTTTGGTGGAAAAATTCATTTCTCAAAAACTTATTTGGTCATGTAATTGTGGATTATTATTTAGTCTTGGTATTTAAATTAAGGTTTGGTAAAAGTAAATACTCTGCAATTAATAATAACAGTGGAACCACGCCATAATGAGAATAGGCTAAAAAGATACATTCAGCAGCGATAATTTTTTAATGTACTGTTGTGTTCTAGGCTAAATACAAGGTTAATACACTTGTTTAAAAGGAGTGCCTTTATGTCTACAGTCGGTTCATGACCGGAAGAAACTTTTGAAAATCAACCTTTGAAAAAACACCCTAGCCGTTAGCTACATGCATATAACATTACAAACAGCGGCGAGCGCGGATACAGTTATGCCGTTAGGTTGCCAGCACAAAGAGAGGAAATAGTTCCAAAGTTTTAACGTAATTGTTAATTTATCGCTTACAAATGGGTTTCAAAAAGACTTGTATCTTATTATGCCAATTATTAATGACGTGATGCTAACGTGTTTAGATTTCAACGTTTCTTGCGTAGTCACATGATCCCGCTCAAGGTGAAAGTAGAGCGGCCATTTGTTTACAAACCTTCGTTCCGTGTGTTGTTGACTGGCTGTGGTTGACACACGTGCCAGAGAATTTGTGCGATTATCTTGTTTAA
>NQII01007149.1:6923-21976 GCA_002778355.1 Clitarchus hookeri | reverse complement strand
TTTTTGTTTTGATCTATGGTAATTCTGTAGCAAAAGAAATCACTACAATCCATAAGTTATTACCGGTACTTCTAACAAACTATTAAATAAATAAACAGTATTTATAAGTACTGCGGCTTATGCCTTTAGGATGTTTTAACTTAATACAAACTGGAGATGTTAGGATACACCATTGTCAGCTTCTTTACTTATTGTAAACAACAGTTCTCTCTAATATTTTGTTTACTGGAGCCACATTTTTTAGTTATGTTTAAATTGTTATTGTCATTTCTTTACAAAATCTGTGGCACACTTATTTTGTTCCTCCTCTAAGCATTTACTTAGCAACATGTTTCAATTTAATTGTTTAAATATTAGACATTAGTGAAACCAATGTCTTTTCGTATTAGTTTTAAGTTAGAATTTTGTTTGGAAAAATATTTTAAGATAGCAACAGAGGTTAACAGCATTAAATACGGGCCCGGAGTCCAACTAAAACATAAACACAGCGGCCTACCGCTGGCTAAATTATTTCAACAAAGTCTGTCGGGTTGCATTTTTGTTGCAAACCCACTATAAGAGTTATGGGAACTTCGGTTCCTGACCTTGTGACAGCACGGCCATCCGGGGCCTTATGAGAGATTGGCGGTGCCATGTTTATGTTGTTGGATGGACTCCTTGAATGTTGACACATTTCAATGCAAAGTATTGTGCCACATCTATAATATGTTATCAAAGTGAAAGTTTTTCTCCCCCACCCAACCCCCTAGTCAAAATCAAACCTACACACACACCCACGAAACATCAAATTTTTAATACTCACATTTTGGGTTTATAGAATGAAATGTTTTTCGCTTGCATCGCATATTCTTTTGTGTGAAATTCTCAAGATTAAAAACTTTACGCTTGTGGAATATCTATTAATAATATATACATGACTTTTATAATGGGTACGAACACATGTACACACACAGTGGAATGTAAACATGTTTGTTTACCTTTGGCGGAAGGATACAAAATGGGCTTGAAAGTAGATCTTTAGCAGGGCTTCAAGAAAGTCTCTTCCAGTCGTAAACCGACTATACTTGCCCAGCTTTAACAATAGCATCATAGCATTGCTGGTTCTTAAGAGTTGAAACAAGTGTAAATGCATATTTTTATTTTTGGTATTCAAACATGTAGAGAAGTGAAAATAATGTTAATAAATGTTTCCTTCCCTCCTACCGGCAGAAATAAGGAGACCATCACGGGAAGAGCAAAATCATGTTACGGTTATCAATGGGTTCATCTGTAAACTCAGACTTNAGAAATAAGGAGACCATCACGGGAAGAGCAAAATCATGTTACGGTTATCAATGGGTTCATCTGTAAACTCAGACTTACACACTGTTTATGTTTCAAAGGTAGACAAATAAATGCTGCTGTTCTAGGAAAATAAAAGTGCCTTCAACTACAAAATAAGGGATGGAAAAAAATATTTTTCTCAATTACCAGTCATCACCACTTATTCTAATCTCAAAATCTTTCAAATGTGCTCCATTGTATTTTATGGTTGACGAAAGTTTTCAACACACATAATGACTTTTGAAAATATAGGATGCCCACGAAGTGAAGAAATAATGTCCAAGAAGTGAGTGTATGTTAACACTACATGTAAAATGATTTGCAGTAAATTTTGGTTATAACGATAATTTGCCATAGCAATAAATCATCTGGCCATTGTTGGTTGTCGTTATAGCGCGGTTTCACTGTTCACATATGTCCTACACCAAACATGCATTAAAACATAGTAAGTCACACTTTCTTTGTCCATTTCAATCCTTTTTTCTGATTATCAAACACCGTCGGTTAATGTTTTTAAGATTTTAGGTGCAGTGTACTTCAATGAAACATACATCTATTCAAAAACCATAATCATCACTTTCTACTACTGAAGCAAAACCTGTAAATTACATGCTTGGTCATATCTACGACGTTTTATTGCAGAGGTGACTGATAATATATATGCAGTTTTAACTNGTAGTCAGACGTAAACAGTGGCGCTACTTTCGCAGACCTGTCAGAAAACGGCCTTCTTATACAGCATGGACTATATCTTACATCCTGGTAAATCACAAAGCAATAATTTCAACTGCTGGGTACAAACAGTAAACTTCATATTTCATCTNGTATCTTACATCCTGGTAAATCACAAAGCAATAATTTCAACTGCTGGGTACAAACAGTAAACTTCATATTTCATCTGACACGACTGGAATTTTAAGTTCCCAATAAATTGGACATGTCTAGTAACAGGACCACAATCTTGGAATAAGAAATGCATTTAAAAGACATTAAATAATCAAGCCAAGCTACGTTGTATTAAAAAAATGATAGTGACAATATAAACCAATACAATTAAATAATGCCAAGTCAACCATGGCTACTACCACAACCATGGCTGCCACCACAAATGTAACTATAACAACATAATGCTTTTGTCACTTAACACTGCACAAGAAAACATGGTCTACAAGCTCATGTCAAAAGGAGAAAAACTCACTATTGTGTCCAACGGCACGGGTCGCCACTTGCTCTTTGGCTTGCTACTNAGCTCATGTCAAAAGGAGAAAAACTCACTATTGTGTCCAACGGCACGGGTCGCCACTTGCTCTTTGGCTTGCTACTAACGCTCTCCACTCTGGCAAGAGGTCGCTCCATGCAGATATCATACAGCACTTGGCATGCCAGCTGGTCAAACAAGCGGACACGCTTCCAGCTGAAGTCTACACTCAGTTCTCCCACGGTGTGGTTCACTATAAATTGGCAATTAAGAAAAAATGAGTTAAATGCATACTTTGAAAACGGAAACCATTTTTTTTTTTNTCCCACGGTGTGGTTCACTATAAATTGGCAATTAAGAAAAAATGAGTTAAATGCATACTTTGAAAACGGAAACCATTTTTTTTTTTAAACAAGATACTTTGCTTCCTTTACTTCCCTTGGCAGTACATGCAAGGAAACAAGAACTTCATATAAACATACAAAAATCAAATTTACTTTTAAGTACAATTATTTACAAACATGTGATGTGGAAAGGAAAAAAGGATCTCCTGTTGGCTGAATTGAAAATTAATTTTTTTATTTATTTTGTCTGTGAATAAAATTATGAACATTTTAACACAGAAATCACCCTCGTGTCTCAAAATTCAGCAGGGATATGAATTTTTTAATTCTAGTATGGCAAAAAACAAAGTTTTAGTAAAATAAATATAAACTTGACAAGAGACCCCTTTCCCATTTCAGCATCACAGCCTAGTAGGTTTGCAATGGTTTTCTACTTTGGAAATGAAGAATGAGTACTAGCAGTGCGAGGTGGCCCCAGACGACCAAGAGAAGAGTGCATTTTGTGTCCAAGGGAAAGGAACCTAGCAGTTGAAAGTTATGCCTTTTGGGCTGTGTAATGCCCTTGCTACCATTGAATGCCTGATGGAAAAAAATTATCCCTTTATATATTTGTCAGGTTTACTTAGATGATATTGTAACAGGAAGGGCATTTGATGAGCACCTAACATGCTTAAACTCTGCATTCCAGAAAGTGGCTGCAGCCAACTTGAAACTATTCTGAAGTAGTGCCACCCTTTCCAAACAAAAATAAATCAATTTCTTAGGACATGCAGTGTCTACCCATGGAATTGAAACAGACACTGTGAAGACCAAAGTAATAAGTAATTGGAAGACACCAATTGACAAAAACGAAGTACGGAGTATTCTGGTCTTATGTGCAGACTATCATCATTTTGCACCTAGGTTCACCATGAACGTCAAGCCACTGCACAAGCTGACTCAAAACAAAAATAAATTTTATTGGACTGTTCAGTGTGAAGTTACTTTTAGTAAGCAAGGAAATTATGATATCTCCCCCAGTCTTGGGATTCCCAAGAATTGAAGGCATGTTCATTCTGGATACTGATGCAAGTGATATAGGAATCGCAGCTGCGTTTTCTCAATTTCATGATGGAAGAGAGAAAGCGCTTGACGCATGCCAAAATTTTAGCCTTAGGCGTATCAGAATATATCACGTTGCTGTATCCATGAGTATCTTTATGTGATCCAGACAAGTGACATTTGTTTAAATCTTGATAAAAGTAAGGCGGGCGACTCAACATCGAGGTCTTGAGAGCCGATGAGGGTGAAGTGAGGGGAGTATGTAGCAGTGCCAGAATGATGCTAGGGTGGGGGAAATGGGAGATCCCAGAGGAAACCCACCAACCAACAGTATTGTCCGGCACAATTCCCACATGCAAAAATCCGGGGGTGACCCCGCCAGGAATCCAACTCGGTTTGCCTTGGTGGGAGATGAGTAGTCTAGCCACTACACCACTGCGGCCCCTGGAAATTTGGAGCTAAGTAATTCTTTAATGTATTTATATTAAATTTAACGTATTATATTTTTGTGCACTTAAATTTTATTTATTAACATTGGAAGCAGTGTATCCACTAGCATTTGTTTTGTTACCGGCGCTGCACGAGGAGTCACACACCACCCGTCCACTCAGGCAGTCACCATTTATAAACATGGCAGTAAATATTAAATTCTTATGTAGTCGTGATATAGTGTATTGTAAAATTGCTTTTTGTAGTGACAAATGCTAAAGGTATTGTAGCAATTTTCTCAAAATGTTAAGAAAGTTCCTTTAAATAAAATTAATAACTCAACTAAATATGCTGCTGTCAGCATCTACCAGTGTGTGTCTAAAAATTTACATACAATTGTCTTGATTTTCAAAATAAACACACGAAAGAATAACTTGCCTTTTATTTTCCAAAAACTTTCTGGGATGAAGCTTGTAATCGCCTTGTACCTCTCCACCACAAAGCCCAAAGTGGGGAACTGGCAGCTGCCATAGCTAATAAGTGCATTCCCAAGGTTCTCTGGGAACACCCTCTTCAGACGCAGGGTTTGGAAACGAGTGAATGCTGCTCCTGAAGAAATATCCAACATACAATCACATTATACACAACATGCAAGTTTAATAAATACAGTAACACCTCACTGTTGCAACCCATTTTATTACAGTCATCTCTCTTTTAAGACATGGTTTTAGAAACTGTGAAAAATTCAAGTTAAAGAAGTTGAAAGTTTGAGGAAAACCAGTTGAAAAATAAGTTTGCTGCGCTTTTTTAGTTGCTGTATGTTGTGTTTCTCTTGGTGAGCATTGTACTGCAAGCAGCGCATATCTACAAAAAGATACCACCTCCACCCTAGGCTATCAGCGCTAGTCAATAACCTTGTGAAGCAGGCTGTTAATGGTGAAGGAAGAAAGAATATACCTTTTTGTGAGTTAGGAAGTCAGGCAAGAAATTCTGATAGTGTGACTTAAACTGTACATGTGAGAAGAGTCTGATAAATATCTCGCTGTTTGTGTGAGTTCGTGACTTGCCAAACTGTTCCTGTCTCAGTCACATACTAACATCTCCCCTGTCTTTCTTTTCTTTCTTTTGTTTTTACGCATCTTCCCATTGCTGAAGTTTTCTTATTGTATTTCTCCTCTGAAGCACTTGTGAGCATGTTCCCAAGGTGCCAACATCTTGCAGGTGTGCTGTGTGGCTCCTGCAGTGTGTCCCAGCCTTGCTACCTGTCCCCTGGTGAGAGATCCTTTCTCTGCATCTGCCTTGTTGACTGGTGGATTCATTGTTTTGGAACATGCCTGCTGGGACTCATCTGATGCTTCACCTGCAGCAGCATGCACTGGTCATGTTGTGGTGGATGACCTGCTTTTCAACTGTCCTGCTGCCACTGGTCGAACTGAAGATGACGCTGGAGTTATAGTCCTTTGTGCTGTATTCAGGGGTGTTGGTTCCTGCTCTGCCACTGCCAGCGGTAACCCTTCATGGCACTTGGTTGTTGAAGCTGTTGTTTGGGTACATGTTGTCCTTGGAATAATCAGTGTTACTGGTCTGGTCATTGTACGATGGTGCCTGTAGGTTCAGCCTTCAACATGCAGTCCATAGGATGTGTTTGATGGTTTTGATTCTACAAAACCTGGTGTCCACGTCTTCCCTGCTCTTCCAATATCCTGTATCATTTGTCCAGGTCCTAAGTTTGGGAGTGGACGAGTTTTCTTGTTGTAAACTTTCTTGTAGGCAACTTTTTTACGTTCCAACTTGGCTGGTACTGCCACTGGTACTTTCTGTCTGAGTTGTCTGTCATTCACTGGCCAGAGTGTTCTTAGGTGTCCGGCCACACATCTCTGTGTGGACTAGTCTCCGCCATACGTTGGTGTGTTGCACCATTCCAGCATAGATATGGCTGGATCTGTGTTTGCCAGCCTAAATTTTTTCAGCAGGGTCTTGGCTATCTTTATGGTGACTTCTGCTTTGCCATTGCCTTGTGCATGAAGTGACACTGACTTCACGTGTCTCAATTGTCATGTTGCTGCAAAAATAGCAAATTCCTTGCTTACGAATGGCTGTTACAACCAGTTCTGTGATACTATATCAGCTAAAATGGGATTTCAGTTTCTCTATTATTTTGATTGCCTGATGGTCTGCGGCCTCTTCCAAATCCCGGAAATCACACTAGTAGTCCACCACAATCAGAAATCATTAAACAAATATATTCCTACCTTCTCCCATGGTCTTGTAGGTGCTGAGTGCTGCTGAAGTGGAAATAGCTGTTGGCTTGCCTGGTATGTCAGACATGCCATGCAGGTCTCAACGTGTTATTTGATGTTTTTCATATTAGGCCAGTACACAGTCTCTATTGTCTGTCTTAATGTTGCTTACAGTCCCATGTGGCTTGCACGTAATTTACACATCATGTCCTTGTGTTTTCTACTGGTAAAACTACACGCATTGCTCTGAACACAATACCATTATAGTAGCTCAGTTCATCCTTGCAGTGGGCAAAGTGTCATATACTGGGAGGAATATCACTCTTTCCAATGGCCATCCTGTTTGTATTATAGTTATTAACTCTTGTCGTGCTGCATATTGTCTTGTTGCCTCTGCTATATCTTGTAGTATCTTTGATATTTTTTTGTGATTGGCACTATGCTTTCTATACTGAGAAGGTACTGCTATAGCTGTGTATTGGAGTCTGGATCACTGTGTCAGAGGTGTCCTACTTAAATTGTCAACTAGCTCTTGCTCTTTGCCTTGCTTGTAATGTGTAGTGCTGCAATGCTCAGCATATGCTTTAGAATTTTGGAGGTGCCTATGAAATTGGTTACCTGAAAATTGTCTCCAATGGTTTGTGGTCAGTGTGCACCACTGCTGTATCTGTTCTGTCTCCAATGCAGCCATGGAAAATCTTATATGCAAAATAGATGGCCATTGTGGTATTTGAGCATAGTTCCATTCGGTTTTTGTGAGGATCCTTGATGCATATGCTACTGATATTTTGTATTGAAGCAAAACTGCTCCCAGCCCATACATGCTTGCTTCATACTGTATTTACCACTGGTGCTTGGTTCACATACTGTTGACAGATGTGATAAGAATTTAGTCAGATAGTTGACAAACCCTAACAGTGTACGCACCTCCTGCAGATCTTTTGAGGCTGGTATTTCTTGAATGACCTCCACTTTCTCTGGGTCTGGTTTCAATCCACTACTTGTGACTTTCTCCCAAATGTATTTCAATTTGGTCTTACACAAGCGTAGCTTTCTAGGGTTAAATTTTTTTTTTCTCAGGCTCTCCAAAACAGCTTCAGCAGATTCTCATTGTGGTCTATTCGTGCCTCCATTTCTGTTTTTCCTTTCCTATACACTACACTGTCATCTGCCGTTATCTCAAATCCTAGAAAATCTCCCAACATCTACTGAAGCTTTCTCTGAAAGGCTTCTGGAGCTATGCCGAAAGGTAACAGTAGCCATAAATATTGTCGAAACTGTGTGTTGTGGTGAGCTTGCTGCTTTCTTCTGTGAGTTTTATTTGCCAGTACCCATTCTTGGTGTCTAGCNTAAACTGTGTGTTGTGGTGAGCTTGCTGCTTTCTTCTGTGAGTTTTATTTGCCAGTACCCATTCTTGGTGTCTAGCAAACTGAATACTTTGGCCTTACATAACTCTGGTAAAATCTGGTCCAGCACTGGTACTAGATAGTGTGTTCGCCTAACCGCATTATTTAAATTTTGTGGATCCAGACAAATGTGGATTGTTCCTTTGTATTACGTAGCAACATCTTAAACTTTTTCTCGAGTGATATTGCCACACAACGGGGCGGATCTTGCTGTGTTTGGCATTTTCCTTCACATTCAGTTGCACTTCCCCTGGTATTTGCCACAGGCCTTAAAACGTGCCTTGAAATTCTTGTCTGATGTCATTTTCTGTTAAATTTCCTTGTGTTTGACTTTTAGCTGTGTTCTCTCCTCACTCTGTCTGTTCACATCACCTTCCACAGAGCATATTTTGGCCCTGACCAATACTAACCTCAACTGCATACTGCCTGTAGCTCCTATGATTGGTGTACATTTTACATCTATAATCTGAAGGTGAGATGATGTACCTGCTTTCCATAAGTGCACTACAATGTTCGTTGTCCTAGTGGAATTATCTGAGTGTAAGCGTAGCACTTCAGAACTGTGTTGGAATTCACTATAGTTTGGTACACTTTTCTTGTAATGCATCATAGATCATGTATGCTTATGACATTACATGTACCACCGCTATCTACTTGGCAGACTACTACTGTCCTAGGAAAAAGTAATGTTCCATACCATTTCTGTTGGTTAACTTCCTTTGTGTTTATGTTTAATCGATTCCCATCACCACTTATCTCACTTATGGTGTAAATAGTGTCATCTTCATGTACTTGCTCTACAACACTCTGATCTTGTATGAAATGTATGTTTTTTTTGCTCTCTTCTTTTCCTTGTTGCCTCTTACGGCACGCTTTTGCAAAATACCCTATTTTCTTGTAGTGGTGGCACTCCTTACCTGCTGCTCCGCAGAGATGCTTTCCTCTTTGGTGTACTATTCCACAGTAGATGTGACTTGGTGCATTTTTATTTTGTTTGATGCTTTATTTCTTGACTATTCCTTCCTTGCCTTGCTGTATCTTGATTGCCTGGATGGAATGTATCGCAATTCCCGCACTGCATGTATCACATCTTCATGTTGTTTTTGTTCTTGGCATTCTGTCAGGTGTTGTATTTGCATTTCTGTAAGTTTGTGTGCGCCAGTAATGTTGATGGGTGTATCTAAGGTTAGGTTTTTGTCTGATAACTTTTTTTGCAAACTGTTGCTTATCTCTTATTATTTCATCCAATAGTCGACCAAACTCACATGTTGCCGCCTGTGTTCTCAGTTTCTCTATGTATTGTGATACTGATTCTGATCATATTTGCAATGTCAATCCAAATATGAAGCGCTCATAGATGACACTCATATCCGGTTTATCTAACTCCGTTATAATTTTATTCACAGTGTTTGTTTGATCTTCTTTAAGGTTACTAGTATATGTTTTCATCCCTTCCACTCCTTGAGTGGTACAAAATGTAACAACCTGTACATTGTTTGGTTGTTTGTCAGTTCAGGTCGCAAGTGTGTAGTTTTGATTCTGCCTCCTGAAAATATTTTGATTTTCCTTTGTGTTTCCTTCTTTAGACAGCAGTGGTGAGAGCGTTAAAGTAAAACTGTGAGCCATTTTGGCACAGCCTTTTGTTAAGCAGTTTCTCGCCATGTTTTTACTGTCACCTGCATACTGCATTACTCCACATCATGCTGTAGTACTTTGTTTTCCCAGCAAAGTTTTATATCGTCGCAAACATTAACATTTTGTCACCCGAAAGGCAAGACACCGCTGCCACCATGTTTGTGTGCATTCACAACTGACTCATGTTGCCAACCTGTTTTGGTCTCAGTCACACCACTACTAACACACTAACAATGGCTACCATTTATGACTTCTTGGTTGGTTCATCTATCACACAAACTTCAGTGGTATTTGTAATACCTTGTTACATTAATTTCACATGGTGGCAAAACATTTTTGATTCATTTTATAATTCTTATTATCGATACCTCCTATCAATTTGTTTGTTTTTATTATGCTTAATGTTTTCACATGTTTGCTTTGAGCATTAAGTTAAGTGCCTAGAACTGTCCTGTTTCATGATCACCTGCACTCATGGATAGTACACGTTGCAGAGCTCACAAAATCTTACAAAACTGGAAACAGCGCCTGTGTCGTACGGATAGCAATACACGAGTTGAAAAGCAGCATTTTGTTGTGATAGCAGGTTTTATAATACCGGAAAATAGGGGTTAATGCATTTACTACGAGATGCATGCTGACAGCTGTATCTCAGTAATACAAGAATTCACTGAATGGGACAGGGCAAATCAGGCAAGAACATTTTCTAAGCACCGATAAAAAATTATGTACTAAATGGACCAGAAACAATTTGTTTTGAGTAAAATGAACTTAAGAATCAATTTCTAGCTTACAAACCTTTTTGTTTTTATGTGCATGCTGATGGGATATTTATATTTTTAACAACTATTGTATTGACTTACCTATCCTCAAATCCAGCTCCTGCCTCACATCAACTGCAACGCTGACCTTCTTGTCTGGCTGAATTAAATTTTGCACAGCTCTCCAAACTGACTGAGCAGTTATCTCAGAAAACTTTGCTCTTTCAAAAACATGAAAATAAAAAAATATTAAATCAATGAACAAGTTTGAAGAAGCATAAGCACTTACATTAAAACAAAATGCTGAATAAAAAAAATTCTGTTGGACAAACAGTTAAATATGTAAACTCAGCTAATCAAAGGCAAAAATAAAATAAAAAGACTATAAAATTCTAGTGAATTATTTTCATACTAATTTTTAGTATAATTCCCAAGAGAGTGTCTAACTGAAAATGCAACTTCAAGCTACACTTAAAAATTTTGATTAACTTGTCACATTGGCACAGACCAACCACTATAAGAACAAGTCATACTTTTTATAGGGCATGGTTCCAAAATTAACCTTCAATCAAAACCTGAATAAAATACTTTAATTATTTTAAGAACCAGAAACTTGTCATGCGACACAAACAGAGCCTTTGTATGCCTCTTACCTGGCTGTCTAGCAGCTAACAGCCAGTGTGCAATGTTGGAAGGGGATTTGAACCCAGAAGCAACAGGTACACTTGTAGGCTGTGCTGCATGTAACACTTATAAGCAGCAGATTTATGTTGATGAGAACTACTGCAGTAGCATCTCCTCCACGCAGAATATAAGTAGAAAATTTCTGGTGGTGAGTTCCTAGTTAAGGGAAAGGCCAGCCATTTTACTCTGCTATCCCTTCACTCCCTCCCCCAATAGCGTATATACAGAATGGCAAAACAGGGTTCACAGCTTATTCTGATCCTAAGTCTAAGCAAATTCACTTCAGGTGATCAGGTTTTGATTTGTTAAAGTACTTTTGCTCCTAATGAGGCACAAAACTCTTAGTTTGCTTTAAGGCAGGCATAAAGCAGGACCAGTATCACACAAGTTTTGTACAGACTTGGTTGACTAGCATAATGGTTGGGTTAGGAAATCGTAAAATGTATGTTACCACCACACGTGTATCATTTGGGAAGGGGTAATATCAATGTACCCCACTAGCTATCAATGCTCCTTGACCAAATTCTGCACTACAACCCTGCAGGAACAAATTTCATCCACCTGAAACAGGAGCTGATCACACCACTCTAAGGCCAGTCAAAATACTGAATGTAGCTGCCTGGACTGGCTCAGCACAACTAAGCCAAGGATCATGTCTTAATTTTTACCATTACAGTGATTAGGAACTGGTGTCAAGTCAGAGAACCGAGTACTGAAGTGTCTCAATAGGAATATGATCACTTAATTGAAATAAGTACTGAATCAGACAGGATGTTCGGTAATGCTGCCTCGCACATTATAGGCTGGGATTGAAGCAAATGTCACAGGACATCTAGAGAGCAGAATTGCAATTTTTGCATAACATCTAAACAGCAGCGGATGCTGTTAGTTCCAGAGCAGATATGAAAGGGATCAAAGTTGGTCTACATACTTCATTCAATCACAGACTTGGAACGAAGAGACAGATTTTGTATTTTGCATGTCCCAAACACTGATTCACTCATCACCATCAGAACTGTCAAAACCACACAATCAGTGACTTGGGCATTTACTCATGTTTAGTGTTCCAACATATCAGTGCTTTAAAGAAGAAAATATTTAATATGGTGTGAATATTTTAGTTGCTTTAAAACTTAGAGGAAGTGTACTACTAAATGAAACTACGTACACATTATAGAAAAAGTGTTCTAACCTCATATTCAAAATCTTACAGTTTTAATGGTGCTAGTGGTTAAAAAAAACAGTTCAAAGATGAAACTATGAGATTGGTGGTAAGTGCACAGGTGACACACACACACACACACACACACACACACAACCTCATATTCCCATTACGACTTAATAACTACAACTGTTTCACATTACTTATCTTGGTCAGTGATGCACTGAGTAGCTGGGACTATGCCAAAAATGTAGAGCCAGGCTGCCTGAATTTAAGGCATAAAATATATAAGGTTCATCCAACCACATGAGAAACTCTCAGGATGGTAATTACAACTTCCAGGAGTCATGAAATATCCAATGGTGCTCACGCACACACTGTTGGTAAGTCCAACAAAAACAACTTCAATCTCAAAGCAACAGCCAATGGAATGAAAGATAGAATAAAACAGGCAGAGTTTTCAGGTGTGCCAAACTATGACAGGGCAGGAATAATAGGTAAACTGACATAGATCTTAGTGTGAAGACCTAAGAGAATGTGAGGGACCACGTCATTGAAGGACAAATCACATTACATGATGGATGTATGCTTTACTGCTTGCAACACTGTGATAATCAAGAAGCAATGGAATCATCTGCTTGAACTGAGGCACTGGAAAAGGGATTGATTGACATATCAGTGGCTACTGGGAAATAGGATACTATACGAACTCCTCAACCTACACCAGCAATAACTTGCATAACTCACTGCATACCACACCATTGCAAATTTCACTAAACAATGTCAACTAGTATTTATAATAATCCATTTTTCTGTATTCTCATTTCCAGTCTCCATCCCAAGTCTGCAACTCCAAGGGTGTTGTAAAATAAGGCAAAAATGAAATGGTTATAGTACAACAGCAATGGAATGATAAGTGTGATGAAAAACCATATGTGACACCTGCCTTGCTTTCATTAAAATCATCATAGAATATACGAATCATAGAGTCTGCCTACATGTGACCTACACTGCATGAAAATATCCATTTCTATCATGGTATGTTTTTCTGGAATTTTCCATACTATGGCCTCATTCTGCTTAACCATTTGTTTAGCTATATACTCCTTGCATATAGTCATTTAAATCCCATCAATTTATAAGAAATGGCCTAAATACCAAACAGTTATAGGCATATATAATATTTGTTTTTATTTGTGTGAAATTAGGCTGGTTGTCATGCCCAATCAAAGTTCAGGCATACAATTGAGGACAATATCATGTTTTACCAGTTTTAAATTGTAATTTAAAGCAAGAGTCTAATTTGGAATGGGATTGAACCTAGGTACCTTGAAATCACAATAATTTTTATTATTTGAAATATTGAGTTTTACATGGAAATGGGCTCTCTTCTCAAACATCAAACATTTTTACTATCAATTTAAGTGGTTTTTAGTAATAAGTAACGATAGGTGTGAATGTTTTACTTTCTAACTGTAAAATAATTTTAGATATGGCAGTAAATTAACAAAACACAAGACACNGATAGGTGTGAATGTTTTACTTTCTAACTGTAAAATAATTTTAGATATGGCAGTAAATTAACAAAACACAAGACACTGAGTCTCACTCATCTCATTAGCTGTGAGGGCAAGCTTCAGGAACTGCCACCATCCTAGCCATTTTTCCCCCNACACTGAGTCTCACTCATCTCATTAGCTGTGAGGGCAAGCTTCAGGAACTGCCACCATCCTAGCCATTTTTCCCCCTCTCTACCAGAAAGCAAAGCAGAAAAGATGACACCACTATGTGCAGGATGTCAGGTTGTACCATGCAACACCAGCTTAAGACATAAGAAGTCAGTCACCATACAGAGTGATTCACGAGGACTTACCGCCACTCACAGGGAGTATTCCTTACATCATTTGGAGCAAAATATGTCATATAAATGTGGGTCCTATTTCCAATATTTACAAAGTAATCACTACTATATAGATTGCATATGGGATATTTTGTGTGTTTAGACAATTCTGCATTTTCTCACACACATACATAACTAACTAATCTAAAAAGGTTATGTAATTAATGTCAACATTACATAATGCTGATTGGTTCTAATGATGGAATCCATCCATCATATAAACAGCAAAATCTGTAAACAAAAACTAAATTTAGACCTACTGCAAAAGAATACTATGTGGACTGAAAAGAATTTGTAATTTTTACAGTTTTCATCCATCCTCACAAAAATAATATTTTGTGGGTGAAACTTTTACCATGCACTACAACAAGACTATAAACACCACAGAATCTCTTAATTGAATCTTAAATTTTATTGATATTAGGTCTATGATTAATATGTGTAACTTACCTGTATATCTCAAGGTTAGATTTTACAGTAGAGCAGACTTCAATTATTTCAAAACCAATGTTTTCTCCTTCTCTGTCACAATCTGTCCATATGATCAGAACATTGCATGACCGCACTTCATTTTGCAAGGTACGCTGCAAAACCCACAGCTCATAATCACAAAGAAAATATCAATGAAAACATTTATATTAAAATAACATATAGGAACTTAAATACTTCATAAAGTTTTGATCATCAATTACAAAAACCTTGTATGAATGTTCCTAGTATTGATTAATTATGAGGTGCAATCATAAAGTTTCAGAACTCCAGCTTGACGTGCGACGCCTTTTGGAATAGAAGCCTCGCTGACCCCCTTTGCGAGCGCTTCCCAGTTGACACGTGTCACGAGGCAGGTGGCCAGCCAGAGCGGATCGCAGTTACACGTGTCCTGCTGCTTATATCTTCCTGCCACCTTCCCACCCCCTCCCCCTAGCAAGC
>NQII01007148.1:13962-98105 GCA_002778355.1 Clitarchus hookeri | reverse complement strand
TTTAGTTGTCACAACTAAATATTCTGTTGAGTAATTAAAAATTGAAAAGCAGCAAAATTTATTTTGTTCATCTTAGAAAATTCTCGCTTGAATTAACAAAACCTCGGTTTTAAGGCAAAATAAATTAGACTGCCAGCGAAACATTTGGTTTAATCGACTATGTTTATTTGTTTCGGACAGTCATTTGATTGCATTCGTTCGAAAATACAGCTCGATAGTTCGTTTGTATTTTTGTAGCATTAAGTATAGTAATAATCTTTTTGTGAACTAATTGATGGTTAATAATAGTATAAACATACCAATAAAAAAAATTCAACAAGNTATAGTAATAATCTTTTTGTGAACTAATTGATGGTTAATAATAGTATAAACATACCAATAAAAAAAATTCAACAAGAAACTAACAAATTTAAGCATTATACGTCAAATATTATTAATGTGTGCACGTTGATGAGTTTTTTTGAAATATGTATATTTAAAATCATTCCAATTTCTTCAGTTGTCACTTTATCTGATGCTGCAAAGGCGTAACCCTCGGGTTCAGCTGATATGGGTTAGATTCTCGGCAGGGGCTCAATCATGTTATATCAATCGAAACAAATCTTAAGTTATACAAACATAATCTTTGTTTGNCGATTCTCGGCAGGGGCTCAATCATGTTATATCAATCGAAACAAATCTTAAGTTATACAAACATAATCTTTGTTTGAGGCAAGCAAATAAGAGTAACAAAATAATTTGGTTTCAACCACAAATATTTTATTTCTTCTATATAAACAATTCATTTGTCTGCACCAAACAAATTTTGCTTGATTCATCAAAACTTTTTTTTTTCGGTTCATTGGCTTACATCTCGTTTCTTAATATCCTACTGTTACACGTATAATTTACGATTAATTCAGCTTCGCAGGACATCATATCGCAGTCTTGGGTGGACCCGTCGCGATGCGCCCTTACGACCAGACGTTACCTTAGAGGGACTTAATTATTACACTACGCGAGGAGTGTAAGTAGTGTTCTTATCTCTCTCTTTCTGTGTATCAAACGAGCAAAGGAGCCTTGGGCAGCTAGGAGCCTTAACAGCTCCGCCTGCCCGGTGCTCGGGCTGCCTGCAGTGTGCTTGAAATCCACGTTTATCTAAGAAACTATTAAACGTGCGTCCAACGTGCTGATCTAGGAAAAGAACGTACGCTTCAGACGAGGACTGTAGAATAATTTCAAGACGTCGCGCATATTATAAACACCATTTCAGAGCACTCCAAATTGGTTAAAAAAAACGGCTTTTCCGAAGCGATGTATCTGAAAATGTACAAGTTTTATACACACAAATGTAATCTAGGAAAATGCACTGAACCTTGCTACAGGACTTCACACCAATCAAATTATAGGGTGACCGCTTAAAGTCCCACAAGAACACGTAGCACTACGAGAACACTGCACGTCAGTTCAGAGCTCTGCGCTTAGCGGCGGTGGCGCTCTTGTATGGTTCATTTCATATAAGAAGGCCACATTCTGACATTCAGTAGGTGGCAACTTGAGGTATTCAAAACAAACAACATGCCATTTACAAAATCCTGTATCAGCTGATGCACGAACTAACAAAAGTTTTATATTACCTTATCTATTCTGAGAGCAGTGTCGACGCACATCAGACTAGCAGAAAATACGCTGATAAGAAAGAGTCCGTAGATTAATTAATACATTTTATTTTACGTGGTCATAAAACATCAGTTTTTAGTTTTAGAAACGAAATTTCGTGATAAAATAGTAATGTATAGGTGTTCAAAATGAAATGCATAATAAAACGATCCGTATCCAAATGTAACGGAAAAATCGAAAGTTTCCAGTCTCTCCAGCCATATGCTGCCATCTTGTGACTTACAGGCGCGCCATTTGTTACAACATGCACTTCCATGCTATCTGTTATCCATATCCTGAACTACACCCAAAAATATATTATAGTTTTGTTATTTAAAATAACGTATTTAAGCTCATATACAAATTGTTTTATTTTCCCGCGAGCTCTGTATAATTTTTAAAGTAACATATACTTTGCGTACAGTGTTTACGAACGACCCTACACACATCCCCCAAACTCAGTTTATGAATGCAGCGCCACCCAAGCAGTTCACCAATTGCCGCACGTAGCAGCACCTCCTGGATGTGCTGCCTCGCCACATCAAAGCCTATTCTTGACACATCAGTTGATGGCGAATGGATACATAAACGAAAAGGCGCGGCGATTGTCAACTGTCAAGAATGTGGCCTTCTTATATGGTACACAGTATAGTGCGTGCCAGTGTAGCCCTTACAGCTCTTTTACTTCTCGGCCTCAAACACGGGGGAAAAAAACTCCAAGCAGGCGGGCTCCTTAACACAGAACGGCATACTATAAGAGCCTTAATGTGCAACGCCGTTTATTTCCCAATCCCTTATTAAAGCACAGATCATAACTGTGGCACGTCGACGCATCTAGATCCCTAAGAAAACGTGTCAGCCAGCGGAACTTTGCATGTATTCATGGATGTCGTTTGACACTTTCCGTGTACACTTTCGAGCGGGAGATGGGAAGTAATTCCACTGAAGCGTTACGAATCCATCGGATTGCCGTACACGCTCACCACACTCGCCTAGAAGCACATCCGTCTTTATGACGGCACCTGTCAAGTTGGTTCATGTGGCGCCCGTTACAGAAGTATAAATTAATTAGTTTTCCTAATGGTTGCAAACTTTGCACCTCACGCGGGGATTTAATATCGCTGATTAATACACATTTCCGGCGTTTCCACGAACAAAACTGTATCCAGGCGAACTTCCTCGAAAATGCTTACGTGCATTAAATCCACCATATAGTATAAGGAATTAAATTTGCTAACGTTTCTTCGAAGCTCTGCCATTCGAAGGACAATATTTAATTTTTTTTTATTTGCAGGAAAAATGTTTAAAAATTTTAACTTTTTTGTGATGTAGTGAAGGTACCAAAACTCGCTACCAACTCTGTGTTCTGACTGTAGACTAAATATTAGGTAAAACGATTTTCTGCACGTCCCAAAAATTGATTCAAGAATTTCTATAACAACTTTCAAAATCTCCTTGTTCGTAATAAGTTTATTGTTCATAATAACTCAGCAACAAAATTATAATTATTTAGTGTCTAACAACACGTATATTATTTCCATTTTGTAGTGTACTGTCTCCTACTTATATTCGAGAACATAGATACAGTTTTAAAAATGTTATTAATTTTTGTGAGCCAGTAATTACCTCTAGAGGGCATGTCTCGTTAGGCTTGTTCCTGTTTGTATTCCATGTATTATCTTTCCAAATTCCCCAAGTAATTTTACCCGATGTTCGTGCAGTAAAATATAGTTGATATCGTAATGATTCAGTGCTTACTTCATGGCATGTTAAAATAAAATTAACTTTTCGAAGAGTATATTCGGGTTGCTTTCTATTGTCATGAAGAGCTGTAAGTTTTATAAAATAAATTTTTAATTTCATTGAATCGCGTCTACTTTAGAACCATTTTGCGAACTCTAATTATCCGTTGAAGTGTAGCCAGATTCAATTTAGAATAAGAGCACCCATGTAAAATGTCTAAGAGATATCCAATTGAATAAATGTTACCAGAGTTTATTATTTTATTTCACACGAGTGTTACAATTAAAATACGGCAATTTATAATACATTAACTTTTTTATTCCGCTAAATGAATTTGTGGGGTGGTGATAGTTTTTCAACAAAAATCATCTTCACTCCATCTTTTAGAATTGATAAATTATTTTGCTATTATTGTAACACATTTTTTGCACTGTTTTTTTTTTAATGTATCATTAACCCACATTGCGGTCACTTTGACGATGATATAGGTGGATGTTTTAAGCTTCAAGAACCTCAGACGATATTAGGTCGTTGTGGTGGCGAATAACCTGTAGCATACTAAGGAATTTAAAATATATTTTTTTGAAGTGAGAATTGCTTAGTTCAAAGCATTAGGAATGAATAGAATTTTAGCATATTCATTAACAGCAAATGCTGACTGCGGGAAATCGCAGTACAAAAAATTAAAATCAGATTCCCAAACCCCTAACCCACTCTGAGAATGCTAATATTAACTGTGTGGTTTCGATGGCAACGTATGCTGTAATTAAAGAAAATATACGGCGTTAACACCCGACGATACAATGTAAGAATAGGTCAAATATTAGATAGGACAAAAAGTGAAGCAATGAATCGTGAGCAAACGATAGAAATTTATTACCAGATAGCGAAATAGCGTGTAGTTGCAGTGAGAACATTATTGCAGCATGCATTTATACCAAGAACTTTTGTGTGTATGGTGAAGGGCTAAATACTATAAGCATGGTATGGTACCCAATGTCCCCAACTGTTAAGATCTGTATTTTCAACATTAAAAAACTTGAAAGGACAGCACAAGCAAATTTTAAAAATGCATAATAGTCTCAATCGAAAAAATATTTTTTTTTCATGTTTCAAGCTTGTACTTATTAGGACTCGAAAAATATTTTCCATGCATTTGCACCATAGGCAGCGAAATGCAGTACCAACCATTGCTCGTCAAAATACCACCATCGTTTTTTTAATCCATAGAGGAGATAAAGAGTCATATGCAAATGCTTTGGGGTTAGCACTTCAGTGTAAAGGCACACTGAGGAAGTGCACGAATGCTAATGCTTATTTCTCTTTCCCCATACTTCTATGCTAGCTTTCTAAGTGTTTGTTTAGGAACAAGCAAGAAGCATGGTCTTTTTTTTTATCATATATGCATGAATTTCAGATTTTGAAGTATTTTATGAAGTTAATAAATATATAATTTATTTTAAGGACACCAGCGCATAACCAAATGTAAATAGGCATTGCCAAATACTTTTTTACAAAAATTAATATTTCAACTGTGAGTCTTTTTCACTCTCTCTTTCTCTGGGAACAAGCAGCAGTAGGGAGCAGGCATTCAGCAGGGCATCGAGGATCAGCTCATCGGTTATGTAACGTCAGTCCAGCATAACACGACCATGCGAACATGCATGTATGCGCACTCACCCCCTTCATTTATAATATTTGCCCGACTGCTCCAGTTTCCAACATTTCAAGCTTGAGTGCGCCGATGGGAAAAATAAATTTATGATGATTTCACATTGCTTGCTCGTTTCATCCTAGGCTCTGCAGGTATATAACACTGCCAGATACTTCAGTCATCACAGTTATTCATCTGATGCAAGATCGTTTCTCTCTACTGACCCTCTTAGCTATCAATTCGTAGAAGTTATTTTATGCTGCACTGCTCGCTCGTGATTGGTTGTTAGTCACCTGACAATCGGGCTTAGCAGCTATACAAGGCAGGCAGAATCGCGTTCCATTTCAATTGTTCATCTGACACGACAGGTGACAGATAGTTTTCTCTCTCCTTCTCTTCTAAGCTCTCAATCCGGTAAGTGATTTTACGCCACAATGCTCGCTTGCGATTGGCTGTTGGTCATATGACAATCGGATTGAGCAGGTTTATAAGGTGGGCAGATTCGCGTAGTGTCTCAGTTCTTCGTCTGATGCGAAAGGNGACAATCGGATTGAGCAGGTTTATAAGGTGGGCAGATTCGCGTAGTGTCTCAGTTCTTCGTCTGATGCGAAAGGTGACAGACCGTCGTCTCTCTCTAAACTTCAAACAACCATTTTGGGAAGTTATGTTGTGTTTGGCTTATCCATCACAGTATGCATGTTATAATTGGTCGTGCTTCTGAATACACATACATATTTTCGCACCAAAGAAATACTCTGCCCAATTTCACATCCCTTCCTGATCCAGCGAACCATTACAGCGTAAATTCCGTGATATACGACATGGAACATTTCTAGCTTTAAATCGAACTTACTGCAACATATGTTAAAATGTTTTATACTGGACCATTTATTTAGCTTCCTATGCCATGCGTGTGAAGATAACATATTGCATAGCTCCGAAAACATTTTTACTTATTAATATCATATTATTTTTTATTTCCTCCTCTCAGACTAATATGAAGCATACATTTAATGGTATGCCTACGGCCAGCCAACTTCGTCTTCAGCTGTAAGATTGCTGGCTCCAGCTGGACTGCCTACATTGTCGGCGATGCTTTTCGCTCCACCATCGACTGTATCTGCAAATGCGATACATCGACAACCATGTCGTTTCTGTGATAAAACCTTCGTATTAAACCACGATGCTCAAATGCACGAGAAGTATGGCTGCGCGAAGAATGCAGATCGAACGTCATATAAGTGTGGAAATAGCAACATGGCATTTACTAGGAGCGATAGCGTGCAGAGGCACATGAAAACTTGTATGTTTGCAGGACCTTCCCCTGCCAAAATGTGTCTTGTAAAGTCTCCATCGTCATTTAAACCAATAACTCGAGAAGATACTGCATCATCATGTGAGCATCAGCCACGCCCCAGAACCATGACAGGGTATGGGAATGCTAATGCTAATGGTTTCGTGGAAGACGAAACCGCTTTCTGGAGCAATTTGAAGATTATGTCGTGCATAACAAGAGCGGTTCGTCAAAAGATGTTTGTAAATTTTTGGCTCGCATGAAGAAAAATATTGTCAGCCAACTCACTGAAAAAGTACGAGAGCAGGTCGTAATTAAAAGTAATGTGTGGCTTGAGTATGATTATGCGAAATCGAATACTTCAAACGAAGGTACGGNGAGCAGGTCGTAATTAAAAGTAATGTGTGGCTTGAGTATGATTATGCGAAATCGAATACTTCAAACGAAGGTACGGCAATAGAGCTTTCAAGACTGTGAATGTACCTACCTGTGTACGAGACTGGTGAAATAAAAATGTCTATAATTCTTTGTAGGAAAAATATGCGAAGAAGAATGAACGTAGGAGGAACATGGAGCGGGGTGGGTGTTATCAAAAGTTAACCACCTACAGCTCCGAAACAAAAAAAATGGAACCTCTACGTGCCTCATCTGTTATCGAGCTGCCGGCAGCGTTCAAGAAACGAAAGACTGTGATTAACATACAAAACACCAGCGCAAGGACCATATGTGTTTCAAGAGGTCGATTTTGGCATTGTATGTTGTAGGCGAGAACCCGCAGAGAGTCGACTGCCGCTACGAAGCGCTGGAAAAAAAAATGTAGTTTTACAAACCTTGAGTTTCCCACTCTTCTGCACCAAATTAAATTCTTCTTCGAGAAGAACAACACTTCTATATCAGTAAACGTGTACTCGCTCACGGACGCAGAGAAGGTTGTGCCCGTATGCGTGACAGAAGTAGAAAAGAATGAAGACCTGTTGCCAATAACGGACGAAGATTGAAATTCGCATTATACCCACATTATGGACTTTTAGCGCCTTGTGCATCCTCATGTATTGGCCCACGAGGATAAAATCCATATATGTAAGCAATGCTTCACATTTTACCATGATCTGCCACGGAATTCCTGTCTGACAGGGCAGCTGTGTTTAGAAGATCACAGGAAATATCATAGTCCACATACTCCAGCGAGAACCGAGATGCCACAGTCAGGGAAGGATGGAAAACCTCCAGCACTGAAATTCGAGAATTACCATCATGTGAATAAAGAACCAATCGTCGTCTGTGCAGATTTCGAGGTCTTTCTGAAACCGATCCACACCTGCGAACCGGAACATAATCACTCATACACGTGCGTCTACCAGAAGCATGAAGCCCACAGTTATTTTATTTGCATGCAAGTCGATAATAACGTAATTCCTGAATCGCTAACCTCGTCACTGCCTAAATAACCGGTACTATATAGGGAGCTGGATGCGGAGAAGCACTTCATGGAAGTAATAGTGGTTATAGGCAATGCGGTCAAAGATATTTACACCACTTCGAAGCAAATGTTGCAGCTTACATCAACTGAAAAGTCAAGATACTCTCGGGCTACGAGATGTTGCTACAGCGAATCGTCGTTCACAGTAGAAAATTATTAAGTGCGTGATCACGACCACTTCCCATGACAGTGCATTGGGCCC
The DNA here is from genome assembly GCA_002778355.1 of Clitarchus hookeri. NCBI lineage: Eukaryota > Metazoa > Arthropoda > Insecta > Phasmatodea > Phasmatidae > Clitarchus > Clitarchus hookeri. The sequence goes on along the minus strand of NQII01007148.1, from coordinate 90,094 downwards.
ACTTGCTCCAGCTGCAATCTGCTGCGCCGAAGAGCGAAGAAACTCTCCGTTTTCTTCCACTTTGTGCCAGTATCCCCATATATCAACTACTTACTGAAGATAGTTATATAATTCTATTAATATAAAATAAATTGGTTGAGGTGAGTTAAAAGGCTTGAGCGGCTCTCAACAATGAGGTATTTAAAGCCGAAGAGGGTGAAATGAGGTTAGAATGGAAAATCGCTGGAATGCACGGGCAGGGGAAACGGGAGATCGCCGAGAAAACTCGCCGATCAGTGGCATCGTCCAGCAGGATTCCCACTTGTGAAAATCCTGAGTGACCCGGCTGGAAATTGAATCCTGTTCACTGTGGTCGGAGGTGAGCAGGCTAACCGCTCAGCCTTCTAGGCCCCAAAAGAGATGGTATGTTGAACATTTTTTTAAACAAACAAGTTTATCACTGTTACACATGGCTGCGTTCCGTTACCTTTACAATGCGAAATATGCGCAGTAATGTAGTTCCGATCCCTTTTCACAGGCACATCTGTTCACCTTCTACGTCAGTCTACTTGGAGAAAATCTCACGCATCAACTGCACGAGGCCTGGAGCACAAATGCTTCATGATCTGACGTCACAGTAGCGGGAAAATGCCAGAATCGTGTGAACCTTTTATTTTGCGTGCGGATTTGGAGGTTATTTAATAGTATCTGTGACCAAGGATGGAATATGTGGAGTTGGTAGTAAACGGGAATCATTTCACCCTAAAATTTGTCGCAGTTACTGCTGAATAATTAAGAAATTGTTGGTATATTATTATTTGTGGCAAGTTAATCTGTTGTGAGAATACGTTCGAAGCATCCTGCGAATTAAGTAAACAATACTTATAACTTCCTCGGTTAATGTACACTTACGTGACGAAATTTGGAGCATGGAATTTTCTCCATTCCGCAGCCCAGCATCAAAGGCATGGAGCACGGGAACAACAACTGGCGGGTATGCAGCTGTCCATATCCGCGCAGGGAACGGAACACGGCCCATATGACTTTGACAGTTGCACTGGAGATGCACAACTCTATGCCGTGTACAGGCGCAGAAGACGAAAAACCGGCCTAACCTCATCTTTATTCTGTGGTTTCCTCAGCTCGTAACGTGCCCGGCCATGATATCGTGCTGTGAAGTGAACTGCTCTAACCTTGGTAGAGTTATGAAGCGCAGTTGCAGTGCGATTTTTATTTTAGATGGTTATTAAATGGTCCATTCGCGGTTTTTTCAACGTTAATGCAGCCCTTCTTAGGTTATATTTTTAGTATATTTCCCCACGTCATGCAAAAAAAGCTTAATAAAGTTTATAAAACTACACCGAACGAAGATCGCAAGGCATTCGTGCGCTATCACTTTAATAACACTTTACATAAGAACTAAATGTTACTAGGCATTACTAACGAACATTTTAACTCCCTGTTGTTAGTCTCTCTAACTATAAAATAAATATTATATTTTATAGACAAAATATAACAAAAAGTTCAAAATAACAATATATAAGTTACTTTCGTGCTAACAGAATTAAAAATCGCTTATTATAGAGGAAATGTTTAGGAAACAACTTAACAAGTAATACATGGGATGATTTTTAAAATTTTTGATTCAAGAAGTGTAAAGAAACCTCAAATAGGCAACAGTTATTTATTTCTTAAAAGTAATTACTTCTCTCCGTCACCACGCAATTCCCACACCATGGTGGGATCGCACTGTGCAAAAACACGATGACTAGATATATGAACTCAACTGTAGCGATCGAGGGGCGGCCCCTATTGCACAGTCGGTTGTATGACACCTTCCAGCACATGCAGTCGCGAGTTTGGTTCCTGGCATGACTGTAAACTTGCATACATTGTAGTGATACTATATTAGATATGAAACTGTGCAATACTTAGAACCTCTCGAAATTAGACGTCACCGATAAAGAATTTTCTTCTGCTTGACCGTGGTTTTTTAATTAATTTTTTTCTACTTTGAAGTGATTATCTATATACAATAATTAATTTTTCTAAAAATTTTAGTTTTAATTTAGGTATAAAATATTAAATTTTTTCCTGGTGTTTTTTTATGCAATTTTAAATAAAGACGTATCCAGAAATAACTAACGACCGAACTTTTAAAGTTCTGTTAAAGAAACATGTTTTGATTTGAAATAATCTTGGATCAAATAAATATTATTAAAAAAATTGTTCAAAAAATTAGCATTTCAATTTAACATTATCATTTTAGCATACGCTTATATTTTTGGTTGTCAGGTCTACGGAAAAAACTTCTAAGTCCTCAATATATTTGTGGTAAAGAAGTTTCATTTCTTGGGACACAGAATTTCTGTGTGGTTTGCCAATGTAAAAAATTCGAAATTTCTCTTTTTTGTGTAAGTGACTGTAGCTCGTTTTTATTTTGTTAACAACTGTTAAATTTTAGAAAATCATTCTTCTAAAATTATTTCGCACGTAATAGCCTTGCAATAATTTTTTTATTTGTAAAAATTTATTATCTTTGAAAGGCGATGCTGTTGCTATCACCTATCTGATTTACTTATAAAGTACGCCAGCAATTCTGTGGGTATGAACAAGCTCCCATATCAACAAAAAAGCAAAATTAAGAGTTTGCTCAGTGATTACGAAAACCGTCATCTTATTGTGCATGATTTGAAATTCCTTGTTTTTTAAAACCAAATACCCATAGAAAGAATTCAAAAAATTTTATTAATTAAAATAAAAGTGGCTGAGGCAGTTACTGGGACGAACTCTCAACATTTTATTTTCCTTATTTAAGTGAACCGATTATATTGCCTTTTCACCGACGAAAACGTAACGTAGCCATATGTATCTAAAATATGTATTTACGTTATAAGAGCATATTTGAGGCATCTAGCGTTAGCGTGTTCGTCTATCGTTGGATAAATAAGGAAATAAAAATGTACGGATGTGTTTTCACACAAACACTTTTATTGTCTTTTGAGACAGTGTGTCAACTCAATACGCCCTCTAATTGGGGAAAAACGGACTTACTGGGAACATACCGAAAACTCCACTGCACTCAACGCAGAATGACGAGCTATGACGTGTGTTCTGCGGCAGCTTGCATAAAATACCTAAATAATGTAGGTGACCTCACCCAAGTCACCACAAAATATACTTTGCAAAACTAGAGAAGTTAGAGCATGTTTGCGGACGGGAAATACTCACAGATTAAAGATGAAGTAGACCGTTTATTAGTCTTCTTCGCATGCACCCAACATTAACCTACCCTAAAGCAACATGGCTGTCCAAGTCAGATACTCAACGATGATGAACGTAATAGTTTATGTCTTCATTGTTAGATATGACAATCACAGTTGTTTAAGTGAAATACTCAGATGATCACCTCAAAGCACTTGTTTACTAAACAGTGTTCTAGCCTGAAATCCAATCAACGCCGTTATTGTTAGTCGTGTTCGCAGAAAAGCAGTCCAGTGTTGGGACACGGAGACTGGTTGTGTGCAGCCAGCGGGATTGGCCTACTTCATCTTTGGTCCTTGGAAATTACACTTTTATGCGTGTTTCGCTTTACTAAATCTCGAGCGGACAAACTCTCGTTTATTGCGTAGTCTGTTTATTATCCATTTCATACCAAAATTTTCATGTATAGGTCTGAATAGGTAATCAAGTTTCAGTATCAGTAACACAACATACTTTTGGCTAAACGATTCCCCAACTCGCATTTGGGAGGATACGTGTTCAGTTTCTGGTCCGGTCATCATGATTGTGGTTTTCCATAGTTCCCCGAAGTCACTCCAAGCAAATACTCGAATGGTTTCTTACTGCATTCCACGGCAGATTCCTCCCCCGTTCCTGTTTGTATGAGCAACTTGATCCGTCTCCAATGACTTCACTGTGAATAAATGATAAATCCTTCGCTTTTTTTTTTGGTAGTGGGATTAGTTATTTAAAGTTTCAGATAATCTACTTTTATTCTAATGTTTATTCTGAAGTTTAATGGCGATTGCGTGGTGTATTTTAATAAAAATTTCGATAGGATCTCAATTGCCTACAGTGACTACGAAAAAAAATAACCAAAGCAACGAAGAACACAATGCATGGATGAGAAACACAAGTGCATTTAAAATGTGATAAAATAAATAAGCATATATAAGGAACAAGACGAAATTATCCAGATGTAAAACGTGCGACACAGAAATAACGAGGACAGCACAACTAAGGTAATACGAAAACAGCAAATTAACAAGCGAAACACACACTCTATAAAGTCAAAATAAATAGACATATAAAAGGATAAAATAAATATAAAGTTCCAGTCAGTCAACGTACAGCACAAAACACAAAGGACAGCACAAGTTAAAAAAAAAAAAGAAAACATTAAACCAGGGATAAGCGAATTCTCTAAGCCTTGCATAAATCCTCTTCGTACGGGCATAGCTTTGTTAATGATGGTCTGATAATCAATTTTTTATGCATTTACAGAGAGCTATATTAAATAAATAAAATAGGAAAATATTTAAATGTCGTAGAAGTTAATAATTACATTGAAAAGGGAAAATAATTATATGAGATACTCTCTCATTGGCTAGAAGAGAAACCAAACTGCAGTCTATTCTCACATCATGTACATTCGAAATCGCGTCCTTATCTAATTATGTGTCTTTTCTTAGTTAATATCTCGCGGGCAGTCAAACTAGATATTGTTTTTTTTAAGAGACGCTAAAGTACTGGTCCGCTAAAACTTCCTGCTTGTCATGAATTTTGTAATAAGTAATGAAATACACAGTATTAGTGACTCTTAAACATATCTGTATTGTATGCAAATAAAATTAAACCACCAAATCTTATATAATAAATTACTTCAACTGCGCTTCAACGCGGAGAAAAGAAATTTGGAATGGGAGCTGTTGCAATGGAAGTCATTTAAAGTATAAATAGTTGTCACATTAGGCGTGTTATAAAGACGTGGTAGCGTGCTTGCCTACTATGCCGTAGGTAGATTCGCTGATTAGATAACGCCTGGCTGCACTGAGGACGGTATTTTACAATAGCTTCTCGTCTCTACTCGACACAAACACTGAAGCAGGCCAAATAGACGAATATTCCGTCATCTCCCATTATGCAGCTCTGGTTTTTGGTAAACGTGAAAATGTAAATTCATATACAAAAAACACTACTGCCCATTATTTTTGCAACACTGAGAAGGATGAACCTTAAGGACACCACATTGGGGGGAATACGTTGAACAGGCTAGGGCAATAACGTGATTGGTTGTTCAGCCGAGTGGTGCAGCACATGAGCCAATGGCGACCCTGGTAATCGGTGTATAAGTGGAGTTAAGGAACCACTGAGAAGTAGTGTCGTTTGTGTTTCCCCGCTGTTCGTGTGCGCAGATGGAGTGAGCATGCCACGTCGAAGAACACATCATAAGAATTGGGTCCTGCTTTGACTGCAGGAGAATCGTAGCCTATTGGGATTGTGGATTACGCTACCGCAAAATTGGTTCTCGCGTTAAAAGACACGCAACCGGAGTGAAGCGGATGTAGTATCAGCGGGTTGAGGAGAGACGGGCTGAGCGACTGACATAGAACCTAACGGCCCGTAAGCCCGAGAACAGACATATAGTGCGCATGGTGATAACGTACCGTACAGTGACCTCAAACAATATCGCTCAGAGGTTAATTTATGTGGCATAGCAATCTGTGTTCACGTGCATGGTTCGTAGCCGTATTCAGCATCAGGGTTTCTTGTTCAGGCGCCCATTACTGTGGTTGTAATTGGCTGGTCAACAAAGGCGCCTGCGGCTGCAATGGTGCGTGGAAAATGGAGACAAATGGCATGCCATCGTATTCTCCGACGAATCCCGCTTCTGCTTGCAGCACCACGGACGGTCGTATCCATCTCTGGCGGCACCATGGTGCACGTCTGTCCGAGTCCTGCATTATGCACTGTCATACCGGCCCAGGACCTGGAGTTATGATTGGAGGGGGGGGGGCATTCGATTCCAGTTCCCCTCGCGCCTGGTCCGCATCGCTGGCATGCTGACCAACAAACGTTTGATCACAAGTGCGTTGGAGCCTGTTGTTGTCGCCTAAATTCAGAGCCAGCCTGGGACCTTGTACTAAAAGGACAATTCGTGAACGCATGCGACACACTCTTCAGACGGTTCCTGGATGAACATTTCCCACCAATTCCTTGGCCTGTGCGTTCACCGGATCTCTCGCCCGTCGAAAACTTGTGATGCATGGTCGACTGGCCTGTCACAGCACACCCGCAGCTGCAATGAATGATCGATGGACACGTGTGAGAGTAGTGTGGGTGGAGATTCCCCATACGTACACCTAAAGTTCTTTCCGCTCAATGCCACATCGTGTAAATGCAATTATTGCACCCCGCTTGGTGGGACCACACATTCCTGTTTTCCCCCATGTTCTGTACGCCATACAGAGCTGCAGGAGTAATCATGTCATCCGCGTGTGATGGTTCTTCCGTCCAATAATTCTGGTTGATGTAGATCACATAATATTTGGTGTTGCACATTTAATCACCACCTGTGTATTTTCTTGCTACATATTCAATTTTTGTCCCATTGTTGCCACATTTACAAAGGAATTCAAAAGTGTTGGTTTTTTAAGTCAGAAGAATAATAATATTTGGATTTCTCGACTATGGTTGTGGATATTGGACAAATACAGGGCATTGTTTGGTTTTTGAATGAGAATGCTCGATTATAATTGCTTGTGGGAAAAGAGAGGGTAATAGATATAAGAGTATCTACTTTTTTTGCCACTGTTCACAATCAGTCTGTTTCTGTTCATTAGTATGCAAATATGCGTTAAGTGGGAGCAGATTCCAGATTCCGAAACGGCGGAAATTTTAGTCATCGATAGAAGACTGTTGTTGCATTCGTCTTTGCTGCCTGCGTTATGTTGACCATATTTGTACACTTAAATATGAGTCTGTTAGAAATTCACTGTTTAAATCAGTTAAGAGCGCCTGACTTATTCCAGAGTTACTTCAGCCAATTTAACTGATGAATTTGTGAAAAAGTGCCAGTTTTCCTTCACTTATATATTCAGTGAATTTTCCCCCTATTCAACATTTAATTCACTGATTTGTTTTTTTTTACTAATGGATAAGTAAAACAATGTGCATCAAATGAAACAAAGCATAAAATGATAAAACCCATAAAAAAAAAATGTTTTAGTGTAAGTTTCGTTTTCTTTAATACTATTTTACAAAGCAACATGAACAGTCAGTATTTAATTTATTTTGAAATTAATCACCATAGTATTCAGCTTGAAGGTTTAAAGTTCATTATATGTGGTGAAGTGAGTTAATTCACGCGTACTATCTGATACAGTAATCCTAATGTAAATGATACAACCAAAAACGAAAAGGAAATGCATACAACTTAAAGCCACACATTTTCGATTAGGAAATATAATATATATATCCTCCCTCCCCTGAATACAACGTGCGCATGGTACATCGATAGGTACGTAACGGTCTATAAATGGCATGGATTCAAATCCTGGACGCCGCGATTTATTCTACTTTTTAAAATTACTTTTAATTACACATTTTAAACAGCGACTATCGGAAATATACTTATTTCTCGTAATGATTTCCTTTATTTAAACAAATAAACTTTTAATCGGCCATACGCAGTTGGCCGTCACTTATTCAATCACGATAACTGTTTCACTGAAACAATAAGTGGTTTTCCACCTATTATGGGTGGACCATTTTCACTGATTCGAGTAGTTAAATTTCACTGCGAATAAGAGGTTTTCCACTGATTTGAATTTAGAGTGTAGACTCATCTGTCTACCACACAGTATTAGTTTTCGTTGTTATTGTATTGTTCCGTACTGTACATCAGTGTATGGTTACTTGCGCATTTATATATAAATACGTAGGTATTTACTCTATTCGTGCTTGATTACCCACTCTGGCGTTTCTGTCCCGTTTCTTGTGCGGAATTCTCTATGTCTTTTTAAGTCACAGAGGCTGACTGCGTTCGATTTATAGCGGGGTAATTAGGATTTTTGCATGTAGGAAATGTGGCGGACGTTGCAGTTCACCAGAGGGTTTTCTCGGGGCACTCTCGTTTACCCCGCTCTTGTATTATTCAGCTGCTCCATTGTCCTATTTTTGCACTTTCGCTGGCGTCCAGGACTGCGCTGCTGAGCTCCAAAACATCTCAACAGCTCTTATTTACGTAAGTGTTCAAAATATATAACAATATGTACACTTCGTTTAATTTCATTTATCTGTCTTTTTATGACATTTCATTGCTTTCCTGTGCCACACAACAAATTAATTTAGTAATGTACGTCTGAAATGAGAGTTTATGGTATGAACTTTGTAGCTGTGACGTTGGAGCAGGCCTTCACTGCATAACGCGAGGCGGACGAAGTTACAGATAGCCCAAGCGTATCGAGCCGCGCACAGACACACAGCTCGCACGCAGGCACACAGTATCTGTTCCGTTTGGGCGACACGGCGGCACGCAAGGCTAACAGGCTGGCTGCTCGGATTTTTTTTTCTCCGGGGTCACGAGTTCAAGGCAAAGCTTGGTTCACACCGATAAACGAGTACGTGTTGAACGAGAGCATTGTTATGTGTCCGAGCGGTGTCCGAGCGGTTAGACTGCTCGCCTCGCCTCCTTACCACTGCGAAAAGTGTTCGATCCCACTGGATTTTCGCAAGTGGGGATTGTGCCGGACTATGCCGCTGATCGGCGGGTTTTCTCGGGGATTTCCCATTTCCCCTCCCTTGCATTCCAGCGCAAGCTCGACTCTGACCTAATTTCACCCTCGTCGTCTCTCGAGACCTCGTTGTTAAGAGCCACCCAACTCTCTCAACTCAACTCAACAGGGTAGGTGTAAGTTTGAACGAAAGTGAACTGTGTTTCACGATGTTCCTGTATTCGTTCTCCTTTAACCAATCATAGCGAGCGTGGTTTTGCCTTCTTGGCGAGGAAAGATTATTTAGTTAGCTTTTCGTAAAGTCCTCAGGAGGTTAAATTTTCGCAACAAGCATATGGGGGAATTCGGAAATCGTTAATTTTATTAATGTTGACATGCAATTAATTAAAAAAAAAACAGTTAAATGTAATGGACGTAAGCAAAACGGAAAAATTAGCATTTGTACAGTAGGCCTAATCGAAGAGTAACATTGAGCAGTAAATAAAAATTAAATACCTAGCAAACGTGAGCTTCGTGTTTATTAGGGCTCCAATAATTTCCTTGAATTTTCTTTCATATTAGCTTCCCGAATATCTTCCAATCTTCGATCTTGTAAGTGGGGCTACCTCTTAACCACTGTAATGAGAAAACTCTCAGTTTTCTGTTTTTCAGGAAGCTGAAAGATTATTTCACTTCAATCCAAAATTGTTCTTAAAATACTCTGAAGACTAACTGCGCTCGTTAGCATTAATTTTTATTCATTTGTAAGTTCACCAAGAATGATTACGCTACACTAAAGAAATACACAATAAAACTGCGCTTAAATACATAACCAACGAACGTGGTAGAAAAGGAAGCAGAGCCTATGTGTACTTGTTTGTTTCTCAAACACTTATCTTGGCAGAGACCCTTCTCGCACACTATCTTAAACAAAATTTCGCCATTTCGTACACTCCTGTACTGATAAAAATGTCTACAGGATGATTCTAAAATCATTGGACAAACATTGAGGGGTGGTAGAGCTCACTTAAACAAACAAATATTGTATAGAAATATATGGGAGGAAGAGAGGCGTTGAGGCACAAACACTAAAATAACGCATGAAATGGAACACATTGTTTATTTACAACGTCGCCGCTAAATGCCTTTTTACAGCAATGTTTATAATGATTGCTCGTAATTGCTACCACCGACAGTAATGCAAGTTTGGTAGCGTCGGTGGACTGACTGGCGAACAGATTCAAATACGCCGGGAATTTCACGCACGCCACCATTGTCAGCCAATCACACAATGTGTAGAGGTCACCAAGCATGCGTGAATGTTGGTGGATGTATTTCCAGCAACTGTTTTAACATTTTCTGTACGGAATCACTCGTTAATTATGCTGCTAATGAACATGTTGTGTTTCCGTTAATGTGTTATGTTTTTGTGTTTGTGCCTCAACGCGTCACTACCGCCCATATATTCCTATACAATAATTGTTTATTTTAGTGAGCTCTACCACCCCTCAATGTTTGTCCCATGATTTTAGAATCGTCCTTTATATATTTACGGAAATTCTTACAGAAATGTGCGGTTAATATACGGAAACGTGATTTGTAATGGCTAAAAACGGAGTTGAGTTCAGTTAATACACAATACATAAATGTTCCGAATTACCTATAGCTTCGGGTTTTGGGGGCGAACAAAACCGAGCCCACGCGAAGAGTTCTTCACTACTGCAAATAAAAATGATCGTTTCTGCGGCAGTTATAACTCCTACCCCGCGTGGTATTCTTTCAAAAACAAAACAAACCATCAGGCACTTGTAATATTAAGTATCACTTGAAATATATATTTAGAAAAAATACTAGAAACCTAAATAATTACGGACTCTCACTGATTATTGACTTTCTAATACATGTTCAAATTTCTTTCAAGAATGAAACATTTAGACCTTTCGAGATTCCTTTTTCATGCCTATTATAAAAACAGCATAAATAAAATCAATTAATTTTTCATACTAATTTCTTAAATACAAAGTACAAAAAACACTAACTAGCAAACATACGGAGAGGTTACGTGGATTGACGGGAAATTATGTGAAATTTACGGAAAGTTCGTTGTTGAGGAAACCACGTGGTCCGTAATTTTACGGAGGATTCTGGAGAAATTTCTACCAGTCCCTTTTTAGGAAAATGACGGTAAATGTTTTGACAGTGTGCATTTCGGGGTCGCTTCCCATACGACATGTACTCGAATACCGTGATATTTCTTACTAGGAAAAGATAACATAAATAATGTCTGAAAATAATAATAGGAATAATGTCTGAAAATAATAGTAGGAATGATAAATATATTCACTAACAATTCTCATCAGTCTACAAATAAAAAACGGAAAAAAATCAATTAATAAGAAATTACATCACACCCAACAAAATATATCAAATTACAAAAATTATATGATCTAGTAAAATTAAAGTGAAACAAAAGCATTAAAAACAAATAAAACAAACTGTACCAATCACTTAATACCACCTTCATTTTAAAACGATGGGCTATCCTCGGTAAAGTGAGAACTTTTGAGAGCCCTCTCATTTTGAATAGTAGTAACTAAATATATTTTATTTTAGCCATAGACGTTAATTTCCGACTGTGTTTATTACTTATATGGCAATATCTATTTAAAAAATTGGTTAAACGATAAAAAAAATGGCTGAAAGGAAAATGTAACTAGGGCCTCAAAAGTACTCACTTGACCGTGAACAGCATATATTTGTTACTCGTCGTGAACCCAGTTTAACACGTTGCCCCACCCCAGCCCTCGCACGCCAGATAGGCATCTGATGGCTGTCGCCCTTCGGAGAGAGGCCAGACCGCACGTTATCTTACTCTGGCGCGGCGCCACGCAATAACGTAACGAGGTTACCGCAACAGTTCCGTGTCCGAAGGCAACAAGAAAACGTTAAAACAAATCATTAGCTTACCCACATACCCTTTTTCTGGTGTCATACTGTATTATTCCTATCTGTGCTGAAAGAAAACCTTTTACGTGTGCGAAAAAAAAGCAATATTATGAAAGGAAATAATGTAGTACTAGGTAAAAGATAATCCATCACGTAGATAAAAAAATATAATTTATGTTTTTTTTAGTTATGAACACTGCATTCATTATGGGACTATTTCTGTCGTATACTTTCTTCTAAATAACCGATTTTTTCTGATTCCATTTCCTGTTTAGTTGCAAACTTGGTTTTATACACGTAAAAATTACGTATCAGAACATAGATTTGAAACTCAAGAAAATACATACAAACGAAAAATTCCATGAAAATACTACGAATGAACTGAGCAATTAAATGAGCAATGATACGAAGGAAACACATCAAAAACGAAATTAACACCAGTCAAATAATGCTAGGAATCCTCCAAACAAGGCAATATACGCATACAAATCACCAAAAAAAAACACAAAAAAAACTAAAGGCTTAATGTGCATTATAACGAAGAGAAAGTAAATTTATCCAAACATTTCTGACAACTAAAGGAAACAAGAACACATGAATTGCAGCAAAACAGATGAATTAAAAACGAGATGTGTTTGGGTATGTTATTAGTTCTAATCTTCATGTGAACCACTTCGATAAAAATAAACCCAATGCACCCAGTGTGGTGTTTGAGAGGAAGGAAGAATAATATTTATTATATCGTGTACTGCCATATCCCTCTGAGCCGGAACAATTACGAAACGTTTCTCATTGGCCATGATATCGGGATTAGTGAGAGTGGAATGGAATACTCATAAGTACTATACAGGGATAAATATTATTTTCTGTTTTCAAAAGTAGTTTTTTTTATTAGTTACACTGCTGGCTTAGGAGTATTAAATTTTGCCTTGTAGTTTCAAATTTATCGACTGAATTCCTAGACTGGTAGTGACCCTTATGTGCCATGCGAGAGGGTCGCGGAGTTGTAGTATACTTAATTGAGCCTACTCGCCTTTGCGCAACACTGACAAAAAAAGACAAAAAAAAATATTTGTTTGGTTAGGGCCAAAAATATATTTAGCTGCCCCAACAAAACATTTTGATGAGTTTGCAAAACTTGAAAAGCAACAAAATTAATTCTGTTCATCGAAAAAAAAAACACACGCTTGAATAAACGATACCTCCGCGTCGGTTCAAAAGAAAGTAGACTATTGATGAAATGTTTTGTTGAATCAACTGTTTTCAGTGGCAATTACGACAGTGACAGTGTTTGTTAGTGTATTAATAAATGCTAAATGGTTTGATCAACTGAAGAAATAAATTTTAACATGGAACTGAAAAGTAAAGCTGTAAAAACTTCATATATTTTTTTACGCACTTTGACCAGTATGATACACGTGTATAGCTGAAAACATTCCTATTTATTTTTTAGTTATGTTAGCCGAGGTTGCTAAAGCCTAGTGCTCGGGCAGAGATGATATAGTTAATAATCTCGGTTATGTTTCCGATTAATATTACACTGAAGAGCCAAAAAAAACTGGTATAGGCATGCGTATGCAAATAACGGAGGTATGGAACCAATCGGAGTAACGCGATGCGATTGGCAGCTAGATCGGTTAATGCTGCTACAATGACAGGTTATCAAGATTTAAGTGAGTTTGAACATGGTGTTATAGTTGGTGCACGAGATATGGGACATAGCATCTCCGAGGTAGCGATAATGTTTGGATGTTCGCCTACGACCATTTCACGAGTGTACCGTGAATATCGGAAATCCGGTAGAACATCAAATCTTCGACATCGCTATGCCCGGAAAAAGATCGTGAACGAACGGGACAAACGACGACTGGCGAGAATCATTAAACGTGACAGACGTGCAACCCTTTCTCAAATTGGCGCAACTTGGATTTGTGGACTGCCCTGCAGGATTTATGTTGTGAATTGCCTCCTGCATACCTTCATACATTAGTCGAGTCCATGCCACGTCGTTTTGCGGCACTTATGCGTGCTCGGGAATGCACTATATTAGGCGGGTGTGCCAGTTTTTTTGTCTCATCAGTGTATATTAATCGGAACTATTTAATGTATGTAAAAACAAACAAATCTTTGGTTACACCAACCAGATCTTATTTTGAGGCAACTAAGAAAAAACAAGATAATTTGTTTATAACAACAAAATATTTCACTGTCCCAATATAAACTATTAATTTGATTGCCATAGACCAACTTCATTTGATCTAATGAAACCATTTTCTCAGTGGATGCGAACAGGGTTCGATTACCTGTGGGAGGTACCGAATTCTCGTATGTGGTAAACGTGGCGGACGTTATGGTTGGCCGGCTGATTTTATCGGTGTATTCCTGGTTCTCCCATATTTTCATTCTGCTTCTGCACCGTCTTCGTTTCATTTCACCTTGGCCTGAGCATGGTACCACAATATTAAGGATCCACCAANCATTCTGCTTCTGCACCGTCTTCGTTTCATTTCACCTTGGCCTGAGCATGGTACCACAATATTAAGGATCCACCAAAATCTCTCAACTTCAACATCTGCAATACGAGTTTATATTTGTTTTGGCGACCTTTTTAATGTGTATACATTCTGCCCTACCTTAGGACGAGTATGTACTAAAACATTTTCTGTACAGTTTTCATTTGAGCGAATACGCGTATCAGAATAAATAGTAAATGTTCTGGAAATTCAACTTTTTGCCAGAAAGAGTATTTTTTTTTTTTTTTTTTTTTTCAATTATCTACAATCCAATTTTTTACTTTGGTCGTATTAAGTGCAATCATGCAGAAAATAAATTCGTGTAAATTGTTATATATCGCATTTCTAAAGCTGACCCCTATAGTTTCCTTAAGCGGCAAGGGAAACGCACGGCTTTACAGACGTAGTTAAATCTGCGGACTTTCATCGCGTATAATAAAGTCTCACTTTTACGTATCTAATTTGCATCACGACGGAAACTCTGCACGCCTTGCGCGTAGAGGCGATGAGGCACTAGGATTGCGTGTAATGTCGCCCGTATCGCTGTCTCACTTATTCACGTTGAACGCGCAGCTACATACTCTACTAATGCAGTATTTGAGATGCAATAAATTTAACATATATTTTTATTCATCTCATGATTTTAGCAATCCGAAAATTTTGGTAACTAGTCGCTATAAACCGAGTTTGGTTGGCGGGTTTGCCTGAACTATGTATTGCAGGTTCCGCTTCATGGCCGTGCGGTGGTAAACCTCTGACTTAGGCACACGACAGTTAACGGTCCTTTATTTTCGTGAAGTGGTGAAACCTGTGAATACTTAGCTTCAGGACATCTGGAGTGCCCTCAGANGTTAACGGTCCTTTATTTTCGTGAAGTGGTGAAACCTGTGAATACTTAGCTTCAGGACATCTGGAGTGCCCTCAGAAATTTTGTCGTACTTTCAACGTTAACTATGCGCAAAGATTTCAAATTAAATAGTACACTACACTCCAGGCACTTTTCCTTTAGTTTAATTTATTATATCTTACGTTATGTTACCAACAAGCGAAAATTTTATGTAATAGTTAGGACAGTATATACTCCACAACAAGTACGATTCTAGCAGTCGTTAAAATGGTAAAATGTATAAATTTGCAATGATTTTTTTATACCGTTTGCATTTGTTTGAACATGCTACTGTTACACTGGAAAATATTTAAAAAATGGCATGTCTCAGAAATTCATGACTTTCATCACAGAAAACAAAATAGCTCGAAAAAATTTAGGAATGACTGGACATATAAACAAAACAAACAGTTTATAAGAAAATACTGAAATATAAATAAAAGCCTACATAATCAATAAAATGAAACAGTACTATGGAAGCTGATGAAGTCAACACAAACACCTTGCGANGTTAACGGTCCTTTATTTTCGTGAAGTGGTGAAACCTGTGAATACTTAGCTTCAGGACATCTGGAGTGCCCTCAGATATTTTGTCGTACTTTCAACGTTAACTATGCGCAAAGATTTCAAATTAAATAGTACACTACACTCCAGGCACTTTTCCTTTAGTTTAATTTATTATATCTTACGTTATGTTACGNACACTCCAGGCACTTTTCCTTTAGTTTAATTTATTATATCTTACGTTATGTTACGAACAAGCGAAAATTTTATGTAATAGTTAGGACAGTATATACTCCACAACAAGTACGATTCTAGCAGTCGTTAAAATGGTAAAATGTATAAATTTGCAATGATTTTTTTATACCGTTTGTATTTGTTTGAACATGCTACTGTTACACTGGAAAATATTTAAAAAATGGCATGTCTCAGAAATTCATGACTTTCATCACAGAAAACAAAATAGCTCGAAAAAATTTAGGAATGACTGGACATATAAACAAAACAAACAGTTTATAAGAAAATACTGAAATAAAAATAAAAGCCTACATAATCAATAAAATGAAACAGTACTATGGAAGCTGATGAAGTCAACACAAACACCTTGCGAATGACGTATGGTTGATGATATTAATTTTAACATAAAATCGCTTATCAAATGAAATGCACTTTTTGATTTTCTTAGGGACATCTGTAGGCTTTCTTTGTAGTCATTAATCATCATGTATTTCACCATAGCACCGTCATCACTATTACACACATTAATAGAATAAAAATACTTTCCGTTATAAAAGTATTAAAATTGTATTATTCTTTATTTATATTCTTCTTGAATAAGTGTAGAGGAATTTGGTGTACCATGGCGGTAAAGTAAGCGCTATTGAAAGCAACCTCTGAGAAATAAATCGCTGTCTGCTAACTGCATACATGTATTGTTACAAGACGCCCGAGGGGCGTATCAGAGTTCGTGAGGGACGAAGGTCTTAATAAACATATAATAACTAAATTCGATTTTAATTTATTCACACAGCTTTTATTTTCCGCATTAACCTATCTCCAATATTACTCTTTGTAATGCTCAGTAAGCACAATATTTAATGTATATTTCAACTCTAATTAACGTCCTTCTTAATGTCTCCGTTTGGTAATAGTCAATTAACACACACTCATCAATAACTCACTTCCAGTCTTTCTGTTTCCGTCATTTATAATGTATTTCACTCACTCATACAGTGCAATAGTCCAGCCTGCCATTCGCACTTTTCACTGCTCTAATGCTCGTAGTATCAGATTTTCCTCCCACTGGTCACTTCCAGTGCTACTCCTTACTCTTCTAGCTCATCGCCTATCACTTAACGTCGTACGATCGCCCAGATTCTCCACTCCACTCTACTCCCGGCACGGAGGCCGGACGAGCTCTTATAGCGCTGGCCTTGACCTGGAAGTTTCGCCGCACCCCGAGTTACGCTGAGAGAAACGAGGTCAGTAAACCAGAAAATTCTTCAGGTAAACTCAGANCTTACTCTTCTAGCTCATCGCCTATCACTTAACGTCGTACGATCGCCCAGATTCTCCACTCCACTCTACTCCCGGCTCGGAGGCCGGACGAGCTCTTATAGCGCTGGCCTTGACCTGAAAGTTTCGCCGCACCCCGAGTTACGCTGAGAGAAACGAGGTCAGTAAACCAGAAAATTCTTCAGGTAAACTCAGAATCTATCCGTCGAAGGTCAGAAGCGTGAGCCGACAAAGTGGTTTCGCGGCGGAATGCCTTCGTGACTCAAAACCCTGGTAGGATTATCCTTCGTCTGTCAAATAAACATTCCTTTATGACTCGTCACCCGATATCATATCACTACTCTGTCATCCACACACTCTTCACTCGCTCAGGCATTATGCAGGCTCCCAGTTAAGTTGTCAGCGATTTAAGTGAAATAGTCGTTTTAGTCCTTCGGATTGAATTGTAAGGGTACCGTTTTACTTTATGGCAAATACAATTGGAGTTTATTTTGCTTTATACGTATTAGATGAAATGGCTTTTACAAACACTTTTAGGTTCCTACCGGTTTCACTTTTTCACATTACTGAGGGATGAATAAAGCTATGAGATACAAGAAAACTCAATTTCATATATGGTGGAAAGAGACAAACTGAGGAGAAAAATACACATCTAAAGGGATTTCAAAAGTTTTCACTTTATCGTGAACAGCTTATAGGAAAAATATAATATGTAACATAGCCTGGTTAATGAATACTAAAATAATATCCATCTTCAGATGCTGGAAATTTCTGTTTCATCTCTTTTTTAATGATTGCTAGTGCGATGTTACTTTTTACTGTAGGTGTTTCTATCTTGTCAATCGCATAAGCATTCTCTTTGCAGCAGATCCATGAAGTTTACTATTTTTTATTATACAATATGAATATTATTTGTAGATATTATTCAAAACAATGTAAAAATTAAAGGATTAAAAGGTCTTCTTTTCACAGTTAATAATTACGTGTCGAATGATTACATATTATATACGAACACATTATACATATATACATAAAAACTACGATACTCAGAAGAAGAAAATGTCAAAATCTATTGTTATTTTGCAACTTCATTAGGATCGATGTGGCGTATAACTGCTTACTACATCAATACTAATGGGTCGTTAATTCGGGCAAAAGTGTACATTTTAACAACCCCATCTGTAGCATGAACGTATGAAGCGATACAGTTCGGCGCGGAATTTTAAAGTGATATTATACTGTCCTGTTAAATATGCACCATACGTTTTTCAACTGGCACTCCATATGCTACAGACCCGTTAGTCACTGAAGCTGCCGTCCCAACCTGCTCCATGGGCGGCAAGTCTGGAAGCAGGGTTGGCCAAGGTAGGCTGTCAACTGCAGGAAGGCAGTAATAGAAAACCCGTGCTGTATGCTGGTGGACACATTCTACAAAGTAATCCAAGCGGGGTTGGAATGGTTCTTGCAACGGGGTGATTATCTGAATTGTTTTATGTACATACGAAAGTGCGCACACTATGCTGCAGTCGCAAAAATCCCATAATGTAAACAAAATAGTTGTTTTTTTGATATTCATTATAGTTGTGTGGGGTTGTTTTCCATGTGATTTACGACTGGGCTCCTTGGAATTATATGCCTGGCACATATTTGTCGACAACTAGCTGTGGCTTGTTTCTATTGTTTATTTTATTATTTTATATTCACGGTTTTTCTTGATACTGTGAATTTTCTGCAATTACGACACATTGTTGCAATACCCGATATCACTAAATATAATCAGAATACCATGTGTAAGTTGTTGTAAATAATAAGTGAATAACACAAAGTTATTACTGTAATCACAAATGTAAAAAAAATAGAATGAATAATTAAACGATTAAAAAAAATACCATATAACTTCGCACAACACCACAAAAACCATACAGACTAACATCAGGTTTTCTGCGAATAGACAGTGGTGTTTTTTATTTCAGGAACGTAAATTAATGTTTCTGATTTCAGAAGAAATTACCGTCACCTATGATCTATGGTCTGATTTCTTACAGGCTACTGCGAAAATCTCCATGTGATATTTAAATATAAGTTGACAACAAAAGTACTTTTCTTTCATGTTTGTGCTACTTTATATTGTGGGTTTTACGTAATATACAATAAAACGTTTGTAATAAAGCATGTTCTAAATATTCCCACAGTGTATCTGTGAATACTGGAAGATCGCTATAGAGGAAACACATGAAATGGTCTCTGATAATACAGAACAACCGCTGGTTAGTAATTTTTGAACGGAAAAATACAGTCAACAATCTGATATATGTATGTCAAATACAGTTCCAGCTGCTGATTGTTTGCAAATGGAACAATACCACTTCGTTTTAAATAACGATAGCTGATCAAACTGTAGATAAACAGCATCATGGTTAGGTATGCTGATAAATTTCGTCAAATATTCCCAATCATAAAAGTATCACTAATGTAGCTGCATTGATGGGAAATGATGGCGTGATCGCTTATAAATAAACGTTGATACGTATATTTTAAAATGATTATTTAATATTTCTTAGAGATTTTAGAAAATTCGGCATTAAACATTGTCTGAAACAAAAAAAGGTTTGTACACGATTTACTGCTACAAAACCGCAATAATAGACCTGGCAGGAAATTTTTTTTCTCCTTGTTTGAAACGCTTAGGAGCATTATTCGTTCAATTTTTTTGAGCAGTTTACTTTGCGCTTTATATACACGTTGAATTTCTAAAAGAGTTTTCTTTACTGAATATCACAAGCCAACCTCTGTAGCACTGGGGCTAGTATCTGACAACTATTTTATTATTAATGGGAACTGATTTTAATGAAACACGCGTGGCTTGCGATTTAGCATTAAATTCAAATATATTGTTTTTTTTTGTGAAAATGTGTGCAGCATTAATATTCGTGTCCAGGTATATGTTTGCAGCATGTCACAGAAGACCTACACGCTACCAGCGCGAACGTCGACGTAGTTTGTTCCGTGGGCGCGAATAAAAGTAGGACTCAATCTTTCTGTTTTTATGGAAGTCACAATTGATGGATATCATTTTAAGAGAATTTTTAAATTTGCATGTTTTCCCAGGTAGTTATGAACTGAAGAGCTAAAAAAACCCGTATAGGCGTGCATTTGCAAATAACAGAGGTATGTGACCAATCAGAGTACCGCGATGTGGTCGGCAGCATCTATATAAGACAACAAGCGTCTGGAAAAGTTACTAGATCGGTTACTGCTGCTACAATGGCAGATTATCAAGATTTAAGTGAGTTTGAACGTGGTGTTATAGTCGGCGCACGAGAGATGGGACATAGCATATCCAAGGTAGCGATAAAATTTGGATTTTCGCGTACGACCATTTCTTGAGTGTACCGTGAATATCAGGAATCCGGTAAAACATCAAATCTTCGACATCGCTGAGGCCGGAAAAAGATCGTGAACGAACGGGACAAACGACGACTGGCGAGAATTATTATACGTGTCAGACACACAACCCTTTCTCAAATTGGCGTAGATTTCAATGCCTCCTGCATACCTTCAGACATTAGTCGACTCCATGCCACGTCGTCTTGCGGCACTTCTGCGAGCTCGCGGGGGCCCTACACCATATTAGGCATGTGTACCAGTTTTTTGGCTCTTCAGTGTATATTACTTCGGTAACTCACACGCCAAATTAAAATATTATTCAACCAAATACTCACATGATTTCGAGGAATTCGTGGCGAGATAGTGACATTTTTTTGCCCACAGACATTCTCCATAGCCTACAGCTTAAGAAACGTATATTATTTCGTTTAATGCAACATTCATAAACAGCAAATTGTTTTCTCTAATGATTAGTATGTATTGCTGCTTGTAAGCGTCATTTACAATTCTCAGTTACGTGAAGCATACTTTGGTAATTACAAACTGGCGTGGGTGATTACAAATTATTTATCGGAATGCAATATTACTTATATCTGTGTACGTATATATATATTTATATACATATATATATATATATATGCATACACAGGTGTAGTAGTCCTGAGCAATGAAGTGTCAAAAAGCAGATCCACAAGATTTTTCTGGAATTATAAGGGTGTGCATATGTGTGCACATATGTGTGTACTACGAGACAGCTAACTTCTCAGTAAATCGCGGGTAAGTCTACTCGCTTCCCGCCAAAGCAAACCGTGTTCCAATTCCCGGCGGGGTCATTCCCAGATTTTCGAATGTGGGAATCGTGTCAGACGATGCCGCTGGTCGACGGGTTTTTTCGGGGATATCTCGTTTTTCTCGCCCTTTCATTCCGGCGCTGCTCCATACTTGCCTAACTTTATCCTCATCGGCTCTCAAGACCTCGACGTTTAGTGCTGCCCAAATCTCTTCACCCACTCTTCACTCAGTGAAACTGGGATGTCACGTCCAAGGAAGGTGATATGGTTTATACGCCTGCGAAGTAGGTAACCCGTCCTTCTCGAGTTTGATACCGCAATCTCTCTATATCTCTCTCGCTGCACACTGTTTTAAATGTGAGTTGCATATTCGAACTAAATCGTAAATTATAAATTCTTAGATATCAACTTTGGTGAAGTGAGATCAAGGTGGAACAGTACTGAAATGCAACGGTGGGAGAAGCGGGAGTATTCCGAGGAAACTTACCTGTCAACATCAACTCAACCAGGCCCCCCACAACACGGTTTGTAGTGGTGGTGGGTGTTGTAGCCACTATACAATCTGTGCCCGCATTAGGACTGCCTACTGACTATAGCGTCAGTACTGTTTACATAACTGCGCGAACACGTACACTCGCTCTGCATTTACTTACTTCTGTAAACTATTTCGGCTCTTATATCAACACGAGTTATGTGAGAAATAAGGAAGATATCACAACTTAAATTTGTTATGTTAAATATTGGGTGACGTAACTAGGGGTATGGGGTAAAATACAATAAAAAAATCGACTATCAATATATTTGTATGTAATGTTTAATATTATGGTAGAACATGTTTAGTGAATTTACAATAATTGAGAATTGCGTTAACGGACATNTTGTATGTAATGTTTAATATTATGGTAGAACATGTTTAGTGAATTTACAATAATTGAGAATTGCGTTAACGGACATCAGTTACGAATGTATTTACTTACATACGTTCCAGGCCCATTTTTCTAAACAAAAAAAAATGGCTTAGCTGTCCTGTTTAGCGAGGTTCGTCTGAAATTCGGGAAGGAATTAATTATTTACAATTGGCCTTTAACACTTGTGTACTAATAACTGGCGTGTTTGCGGCTGGTACTTCTATAGCTGAGTAATAAGGGATGTAAATTTGAGTGAAGTCGTAGGTGTTGACTTATTTACTGTAACGTACAGTAGATGCCTACATAATGCTTGTGATCTCCGTTACATAAATTCGAACGTATACGATTTGCTACTGAAACTGTTTGTTCACTTCCCATGCCACGTTCGTTATAGAGGCTTTAAATAAAGTTCAAAGACATATTTTTCTGCCTATTTCTTTTTTCTGACATTACTAAACAATTTCATACTGACCTGTGCAGAATCTTTTCCTTTACTTGTAAATTATGCCACACAAAAACTAAGTGACCAGAACATCAGGAATATTACTATGGGAGCACAAAGAGTTTGTAAAAAGAAAGTTTTGTCTCGCTCATAACAAATTATTGTGATTCAAGGAAACAGAAATTTCGCTTTGTATGTTTTCATTGCATTCAACCTAACCTGAGTGATCGCCCTTTTTTTTAACCAAATATCTCAATTTCATGTACAAAATATTCCGTTTGGTGAACCAGCTCTCGGTTTTTACCTTGCCAANTTTTTAACCAAATATCTCAATTTCATGTACAAAATATTCCGTTTGGTGAACCAGCTCTCGGTTTTTACCTTGCCAACCGTTTTGTTCGGTCAACCAAAATATCCATCACTACAGGACAAAAATTTTTACTTTTCTTGCGAAATATCTGTCTTCACTCAACGAAACGTTGGTTACGGCAGTTTCTTGAGAGGACAATAATTTCCATGGTGGTTTTTATAACAATAGTAATAATATTTGTTTTTAGATGTTATACCATAGGAAAGTGACATGACCTACCTACTGACGAGCTTTAAGTAAAATGACCCATTCATACCTCTCAACTTGATAAGAGACTCAACGATGGTGCGCAGAGACGGAATGCGCAGAGAATGGAGTTCCCCGAGAAGAAAAAACACCAAGGCCAACGTCCACAACGTTTCCTATATGCAAAACTCTAGTGTGACCTCGACCCGGAACCGAACCCAGGTCACCAAGGTGGTGGTCAGTTCATTAGATACGCTGCTACCAAAATAATATATATGTATATCCATCACAGTTCGTAACACGAGTGCTTATCCGGTTCACTGCCGAATAAACAATTTTGAAAGCAAACATTGAAAATCTCTCTTGCCCGTTACTGTACACAATTTAAAGATAAATATTGCTATATACCTCTTGTAAAGTTGTCAGAGATTTTAGAAAAGCAGTCCCAATCTTGAACATCGTTGAGTAGAGAGATTTGGGTGGCTCTTAGCATCGGGGTATTGAGAACTTATGAGGGTGAAACAAGGTATGTAGCGGCGCCGGATTGCAAGGGCGGGGGAAACGGGATATCCCCGAGAAAACCCGCCAACCAGTGACATTTTACGGCAGTATTCTCACGCACGAAAATCCGGGCAGTAGCACAGCGGGGAGTTGAGCCCGGTTCGCCTTGGTGAGAGGCGAGTTGTCTGACCACTACACCACTGCGGCCCCCTTTAAGATCGTGCAAAATGTATAAAGTCTATATCTTTTGTTGAATTTCGGTGTGCTCTAAATTCACAGATCAGTAGGTGTTCGTGTAGCAACACATTTACATTATAGGCTGTTCAATGTTAATGTAGCACTTTCAAAAGGAACTGCTTTACTTTTCATGTTGTATCATTTCTCTATNATTATAGGCTGTTCAATGTTAATGTAGCACTTTCAAAAGGAACTGCTTTACTTTTCATGTTGTATCATTTCTCTATGTGTAACATTAACATTTCCACGGACCAATATGACATATTAATGTTATTTATGTATCAAAATTTCTTATCAAAAGTAGTTACTAATTACTATAATGTAGTTCAAGAGACCAATACTTACTTTCAGTCATTTTATGATAATATTATTAATGTAATGAATGAATTCNCATTATAGGCTGTTCAATGTTAATGTAGCACTTTCAAAAGGAACTGCTTTACTTTTCATGTTGTATCATTTCTCTATATGTAACATTAACATTTCCACGGACCAATATGACATATTAATGTTATTTATGTATCAAAATTTCTTATCAAAAGTAGTTACTAATTACTATAATGTAGTTCAAGAGACCAATACTTACTTTCAGTCATTTTATGATAATATTATTAATGTAATGAATGAATTCAAAGGTACACTTTCAACAACAATATGTATAAATCTATGGCTTGTACCGCACATTTCTGAATACTGCCCGAAAAATAAACCATTTCGATTTAATATTAAACTTGCTTGATTTAGTCGTCCACCTTTATTCGTGCACCATCCAAACAAAACGGTGGAATTTTCAGGAAAGAAATATGTTAATAATGTATCAAGCTCGTATTTTATATAAATAACCACTACTACAGTAGCCATACATGTTGCACTCGCAATATGTCAGTTATTGGAACCATTTTCATTAATTCACTGCCAATTTAACTGGGGACCTGCACACCAGTCTGTACTTATGGCCAGTAATTATTTTCAAAGTCGGATTTTCAAAAGTGTTTAGTTTGCAGTAAACGTTCTTTTTTTGAGTTTACACAATTACAGGCTGTCCATGGCAATTTGAGCACTTTTAAAAGCCCTGCTTAAGATCTTCTTGTATGCAAATTGTGTGTTCTTCCACCATATGTAAAATTTATATTTCCGAGGGTCTTATCACTTCCTTCATTACTGCGTCAGTTAAAAAATTGTTTAAAATATTTTCTAATTATTAGGCCTACACTTACACGCATGCAAAAAAAAACAGAAAATAAAATAAGTTATTTCACTCTTCACAACTGTTTACCTAACTCTTTTATTTCAACGTTAGAACATTGAACTATTATACCTCCATTGTTGCCAACTTTACTGAGCGCATGCCAATCAGTGTGTCCGTTGAAATATACGCAGCTGGGGGGGCAGTTACGTTATTCAAATGTTGATTTCAAAAGTGCTGACTTTACCTTTTACTGCCATTAAACTTGGTGGAAGTGTACAAAATTACCCTCAAACAACTTGAAGTATATTTTTATTTTTGCAAATCTCTGCGTCTGTTCCACACGAGCAACGTTCGTCAACAGTCCTCCTCTCGGCTACAACGAGTAAAATCTGCTGCGGTGAACTTTCGGATCCTCCATCTAGTTAAACAGCGCATGCGGTAACGCCGGAAACGAAGGAGGTAATTACTCAGCCGTGACTTGCTGGCTGGGTAAACAGCCAGACTGTAAATAAAACAGCGACGAGTTTACTGCGCTCTCAGGCAGAGCCTGGACCAACCTGGGAGGTAAGGATTCAAATGCCTATTCGAAAGGGTAACTGGAAGTAGGTACTGCGCTCAAGTGATCCGTTGAAAATATTGTGTACAATTGACTCCGAGTCAATTGTGAGAAACGTATTTATATTTTATCTTTACAGTATGTTTTCAAGATAACTTTCAAACTGATAGATGTATTCTGTGGCGTTTTTCCTGTGTTTATAAATCACACTTTTCTGAGAAACGTTGTAACTAAGAATTGCCGCTTTTAACATAACGGTATTACTGTAGGCTGCTCACGATAAAGTGAGCAGTCTTGAGGCTCTAGTCACTCTTTCCTTTCAGCCTTTTTTTATCCTTTAGCCACCTTTACAAATAAATATTGACCATTTAAGTAATAAACTCCGTGTGCATATTTCACCGCACTGGAAAGTTTACGTCTAAGTCTAAAATAAAATATGTTTATTTCATATTATTCCCAATGAAAGAGTGTTAAAAATTGCTCACTTTACTGTGAATAGCCTATGAAGATATGCTAAAAACAACCATGGTACAACAGGTATTATACCTTTGGAGGTGAAAGTACAGAGTGATGAGTTTTAAATCACCTATGTTATATATTTCGAAATATTTTTAGCTGCAACAGTACTTTGTGGCCCAAAATTGGCATAGCACACGTTACACAGTTTAAATCCCTGGTATTCAAGTCATAAAATTGGATGAAAATAATTTGTATGCAGTACCATAGGCATATACACAACCTAATAAGACGAGTCTTAAACGAAGCTGGAGCCCTGTTATGCAGTGAAAGGTAACACAATAATTGATAGCGACCGAACATGAAAATAAAAACGATGGGCACAAAAGGATTTTGCATCATATTAAAAAAACATACGAAAAAATTACTAAATAGTTGCATATATCGTGGTAACAGTATGAAAAGTACTGAGTGGTGAATGAGTTTTGACACTGTGGGAGGTTAGGCAGGAATAGCCAATATTAGCTGTTCTGCTTACATAGTACTGAGTGTAGTAAAATAACCAATAGATAAATATACATAAAAATTTATAGTGCTCTGGTGAGCACGGAAAACGTACAACTATGTCATAAAAACGTTTTCCAAATTATAAAAAAATGGGATGAAACAATAAAATCTGGGAGATTTGAGTAAAAGATAATGTAACGTGTTGCCATTTTCTATACAAGTGGAAACGTGGCATATTATAACATATAAAACTAGAGTCTTTGTATAGATCGCAGTACTATGAAATTAAACAAAAACAAGAACAAATAACAAGTTATTGATTTAACTAAATACACTACTTTTCTCAACATAGGTACAATTAATTTTTAAATATAATCTTGAAAATTGAGTTGCGTAGGACTTGTCTCGTTGAAAGCAATATCATTAGCAATGAAACAAGGACCATATGCAACAGAAGTGAGACAACTACAAATACACACGTGCCTTACCCGGGACCCAAACCCAGAAAACCTCGTACCATATGTTAGTGTGCAATCAACTCCATTACGGAGGTTGGATTCGGAGCATCAATTTCGGTTTAATCAATTTCTTCTCTATAATGTTAGGATTTACAAACCTGGGCCACTTAAAACATCTAATTTTACATGGTACTTGTGTGAAGAATTTTATGGAAACAGATTGACTGGTCCCTGATATATGGCATAAAATCCGCCGACCAGCGGCATCGTCCGGCACGATCCCCACATGCCAAAATCCGCGATCAATCTTGCCGGGAATCGAACCCGGTTTGTCAAGTTGGGAGGAGAGCAGTCTAGCCACTACACCCCCACCGACCCAAAAATTTGATCGGAATTGGTTAAACGGTATGGTAGATATACCAAATAAACCTAAAGTAAATATCTAATCAAGATCAATCACTTATATTTACCTGGCATAACATAATATTACTTAAGTGCCAAATTTTTTGAGAATTGGTTTAATAGTTTTCGAGATATTATGTACAATCCAGATTTTTTCATTCGGTGCTATCTTCCAAAATAGCAGACCAACATCTATATCGCTCTCTAAATTAAATGCTTGCAAGATGAGCTTCAAGCTTACAAAATTTGATTTAAATATGTTCAATGGTTCGCAAGATGACATATCACCTTAAATATTAAAATGGCCGTCATTTTAAAATGGAGTGCCTGACGAGGTCGAACACCATAGAAGTCAGGTGTCCTTGCTGAGTTATATATGCGCACTGAGTTTGGTGAAAAACGGTTAATATTTAAAAAAATTGAAAAAAAAAAAAATGCCGAGGGTGAGGGGACACAAGCACTGTCGCACAAATGCATAGACGCATACAGGAAAGTAATACCGTTAGTCTTCATTTTCTTGGAAAGTAGGCTGAAAATTAGTTAAAAGAAAATTTTTACATGTTGTCAGTGTCTTGATTTTTCTATACATTGTACTGCATAGAGTGCCAACAGCTGAGTTGTTACTCTCGCTCCATTCTNCCCCCGCCCAGCACCCCGTACTGACCGGCTTTTAATCCTGGTATCTAGGATGTTCGCTGCGGGGAGCAGGGTAGGTCACAAGCTACGCAGATCAGCATTGCTTTACGCAGTTCGGATGCGCAGAACGCCAGCCTACAGGAAGACAAAGACGAACGTATCGCCTTTCTTTAAGCCTCGAAGAGAGAAAGGTTGCGTGACTGCACCTCTGTGTCCAGCTACTACCGATAATGAGTTAAGCAAGTCTTACGATAACGTGACGTCTTCGCACGAAGTAAACTGTACGTAGCAACGCACATGCCGCCGCGTTGTTACATCCGCAAACGCAACTTAATCACTGGCTCCTTACCTTAGAATTTCACTAATTGTCTGGGGAAAAGAATCTTCGGCTTCCATTCTAAAAGCTTGGGCAAGGACCCGCGCAAGTGGGCGTTCCCTAAACAAACCCTTGCGCTACACCACTGGCCAGTAGTAATTTATTTTGAAGAATATTATATTTTAGATACTACAAAAGTGACAGAAGAGTGGGGGCAGATCTCCCTGACTTTATGCTGCGAGGGATCCCCAGAGATCTGCTGGTGCTTGCTCGAAGCAAATTACTTTACCTGCCTGGCTGAATCTCGGGCGCCCTGGAAATCCAATTGCGGAGTGGGGCGCTCCGATGCGTCGATGAAATTCGACGCAGTGAAGCAACACTACGTAGACGGAACACCCGACATCGAGGTTGTTAGAGCAGAACTAGACCAGACTGCGGGGGACGCGGTGGGGTAGCGGATAGAACGTTTACCTTCCACCAAGGCGAACTGGGCTCGATTCCAAGCGGGGGTTGCTACCGGATATTCGCACGTGGGAATCTTGCCGGTCCATGCCGATATTCTGCGGGCTTTCTCCGGGATCTCCAGTTTATCCCGCATTTGCATTCCGGCGCTGCTCCATACTTACTTTGCTTTACTCTTGAAATGGAATATAAACCTACGGCACGAACACCTTCGTTGTAAATTTTACATGTTTGCGACATTGCAAACCGGAAATGCATCCGAAGGTGGCCTCTTGGCGTGTTTAATTAGTTCCAGCTGAGGTAATGTGAAAACTATCCCTATATACACAGTAGCCAGCTAAAAATCGCTCGTTCACACTTTCGCATTTCCGTATTTTTTCATTCTTGCCGCGGTGTAAACAAATAACAACGAATATAAACGATACGGCCCTGTCGTGCGAGTATACAAATATGCAGGAAATCTCAGATGAAGAGGTCAATAATCTGAAAGATAACAAAATAATTAATTATAAGCAAAGAAAATTATACATGCATGTGTCATACTCCAAATCCTTTTTGGAAGTATTGCTACGTTAGTTATTACCTTTGACTGTAAAGAATGTGCCAAATTAAATAATAAATTTAAAAAAATTCTCTTTTCACTTAAATGGCACAAATGTACGGTAGTCGGTGCCTTTAAATCGCTGAGACACGGCACAATGAAGACGTCAAGAGATGAGGTATGCCGACCGTCTTTATACATCTACTGATATGAACCTTCGGGGACAAGACTAAACTGAATACTTTCCTTTAATAAAACTTCAATATGTAATAAATTTTACCTCGCCGTAGCATTTTAACATCTAATGTCTCTAAGCTTCACCGATTTAACTAATAATTATTGTAACGAGTTGCAATTTTTTTTTTAATTAACACAACGTGTATAAAATCTAACTAATTCGTTATGTTTGTTTTCAGTAATGTATATATATATATAAATATATATATATATATAAATATATATATATATATATATATATGGCTACTTTGGCACAGGCATCTGGCATCAGGAGGTAGGAGTTTGCCGTCATGATGTCACAGGCTGAGATCGCGTCCGGCAGTCAGCCTGGGAAGGCCATGTTATCGAAAAAATTGCCGGTTTCCACTCCAAAATCACTTGCTAAATGAATTATTTTGCCCAAAAATCACCTTTTCCCCAAAAAAAATTTCCAAAAAAATTTAAAAAATGAGGAAAGCGGATTTGAAGCTTCTCGAAACAAGAGCCGAAAAATCCTCAGTCGACCAAGTGGATTACAGGCTCTTAGCGGAACGAGCTACTTGATCCTCAGTCGACCAAGTGGATTAGAGGCTCTTAGCGGAACGAGCTACTTGATCCTTAGAGCATGAGAGGAAGATACGAGACTCCCAGCCAGATCAGGCAGACCGGGCAAGATCAGCGGACCCTTCCCCATTTACCGGCCGCCCTTCTGCACCAACCACGTCCACACCCCGCTACCTCCACTCTCCCCTTCCCCTACCATTCTTCACCATCACCTCACAAACTACCCATAGCCTACATCTGGCAAATACAAAAAATTCCAAAAATAAAACTAAAAAATTTAAAAAAATCGAGAAACATATTAAGTTAACCTTACACTCATACCACCACCCTCACCTCACCTTCTCCCCATCACCAACCCTTCAAATTATAAACAAATTCAAAAAATCTGAAACAATTTAAAAATCGATAAACGTATGATGTAAACATCACACTCTTCCCATCACCCTAAACTCACCCCTTCTACAACCCCACCTCTCGCAATAACAAAAATGGAAAAAAACTGCAAAAAAACCTATAAATATTTTAAAAAATCGAGGAACGTACAACGTTCACCTCACACGCGTCCATCCAACCCCACCTCTTCTCCCCAAATGAATAAATGGACATACATAAGGTAAATTATCCCTCTACCCATACCAATCAAAGGCATATGTCCATTCGCCACTAGATTACTACTTTAACACATGTTTCCATTATTGGGCACTATATATTGTGCTAGTTATATCTTTTCTTTACCTTGATCTTGACCCTTGACCTTGAAAAATGACCTAGACCCCTAACCTAGACCTGAAAATTTACCTTGACTTTGTTCTTGACTATTACCTTGAATCATAGTTTTGACCCTTTATCTTGACTCATAACCTTCCTTTGATCCATGCTCTTGGTCTTAACCCATGACCGTCACATTAACGCATGACCTTGATATTGGTCCATGGCATACACATATGAAACTTACCCATGACCTTGCCCTATGACATTGACATTGATTAATGACCTTGACAAACGACCTCGACCCATGGCCTTGAAACATGACATTGAATCATAACATTGACCCATAACCTTGAATAACATTGAACCCAAAATACTTTTAACAACTGCAAAAATCTAAAAAATTATAAACATCGTGAAACATGTAATATTACCCTACACTTCCCCTCGCTCATCCAACAACCGTCACCTCACCCCCTTTCCACATCAACCTCATGGCAATTGTTACAAAATCGAGCAAAATTAAGTCTAAAAAATCGAAGAACATGCAACGTTAATCTTACATCTATCCCATCCTATCACCCTCACTTCACCCCCTCCTCCTACTCTCCCTTCCCGATCATAAAAAATTGGGAAAATCCTAAAAATTGCCTAACCTTTCAAGGTATACCTTTCCCTTTCCTTGCTCACCCCTCCACCATTAACCCCTCACCCACCCTTTCACTTAAATTCATCGTTGAATTTACATAGCAAAAAATTATCCTTCGACCCATACCATTTGATTGTATATGCCCATTGACTACTAAATTACTACTCTAAAACATATTCGTACGTTATTAAACACTATTTAGTTTGCTAGTTATAATTTTTGTTATTATCTACCACCAGAGAGCTCCCATGTCGTCCATTTCCAATTATTTTGGCGACTCCAAACATAAGTAGTTACTATTTTAATAACAATATTTTTAATTTTAATGTCAATATTAAAAAAAATTAAATAAAATTTTTTTTTCATTTATTTTAAATGACAATGTGGAAATACATATAACCTTGAATAAAATTCTTTATAAATATCGTCGTTTTCCATGGCGAGTTCACCTCTATATGTCCGCTTCCGCGACTCAGAAATTAAAGCGAGCTGAGAAACCGCACCACTTGATGTACGCCCTTCCGTTATCTCGTTTCAGCACCTTCTCAACCAAGTACACATCTGAAAACTTTGTTGGATGGATCTCCTAGGTGTAGAAACCTCTACGGATGGGTACCTTTTTTTCAGATCTTCGATATATCACATGTTTGCATATGATGGATAGTAGCCAACAGTCTCATCTAATATAACGCCGGTCCTTCAGTTCACTAATGATAGAAGATATCTGGTTAATGTATGAGAAATATACATCTTGTTGCAAAGCGATTAAATGTCTGAGTCTATTAAATAGTTCTTTCGGGTCTTCGGTAAGCATGTAGTATGTATTCTCAGCGTCTTCTGCCTTCTCCATCGCCTTCTGCCTTTTTCACGCCGCTCGTCGAAGGAAACTCGTTGGTGAAATGCGCGGGAACGTCGAGAGAATCATCAATCTGATCAGATCCTTCATCAACACTGTCTTAATAGTCATTATTATCAATGTTGTAATCATGATCGTCTTCACCTCCAGTTTCATCCACAATATGAAGTTTACTTTTCTTTGTAGGAGTCGCATGGTCACCTTAAGTATTTATAGCGGACGACTGTTTATTTTTAAGTTACTTAACTTTGCGAGAAAATCTTGCAAGTGTACATTACGCACAAACCGACTTCAATCCCGGGCCGTATCGCGGTTTCATTCTTTTGTTATTTCGCACTCTGCAGAGCGGGAACATATTATGGCGAAGACATGAAAGTTCATCAGTTCCGTATGTGGCTCGCTTTTTGTACCGATGGTGCTCGTCATATTTCGGTGGTGGACGTCTGCGCTTTCGTCTCCAAATAGCACCATTGTTCCTCAGTGACTCGCATTGTGAATATTTGTCCGAATTGTGGTAGTTTCGGTGATCCTTGATCCTTGTGGATCATCTGGCTTGGTAACATTTTGTTATACCATAACGCTCTTTTCGTTAGAAGCACCTGGTGAATTTCGCAGCCACAATTATGGAACGTTACGATGTCCACATAGCATACAGTGGCTCTTCGCAGGACCGCTAAGCTGATTTGATTGGTCGGCGGGTCCAATTATTATGGTAATGGCTTTTAATTTGCAAAATAACTATGGTTATGAAGGGTATTATATGCCAATTGCGTTCATACACTGACGAGAGATAGGCGTTTATGACTTTTATATTACCACCCGTATGGAAACGCTTTGCTTTGCAAATCCTGCACCTGTCAGTTCCAATTTTCACCCGCAGACATATCCATGAACTGTTCATATAAATGCAAAATTCGCACACTTTCTCCCACCACTGATCCACATTGACTTGTAAATCTAGATACAGGCCCTTGAGAAAGCTTTTCCGCACTAGACTTCGCAAATGTAATACTTTGAAAATGTAAAGGTGATTTGTAAAGGAAATCCAGTTCTCTGTATCGAGTCCTCCGATAGTAGACAGACAATTTTTGCTGGTTTTTGAAAGTTACAAACTGAAAGCTAGCAGTGGGCTGAGTTCCAACTGGAGAGCTGCACGATGACGTATTCTCATACTGACGCCCTACTTGTGGAGTCTTGATGGAATTTTTTTAGATTCGGGACATTTCTTTAGTTGCCTTTACAATTTCACTAATCCGTGCGGCCAAGGAGTTTTCATTCTCATGCGATAGCTGCTTGTATTTGCGGAAGCATCTGTTTTGACTTCGTCAGTCTCTTCTTCTTTACGTGCATCTTTGATCTGACGTTACTTAGTTGCAGAATTCAACCGGAAACAGACTTGGTCAAGTAGTAAGACTGCTTCATTTTACACCTCGTTCACGGGATCCGTAAAAAAGGAAACTACTTGAGATTGCATTTCGGATCACAGAGTTTTCAATTCTTCTCCCAGGACCACTGTTACAATATAAACAAGAAAATTACAGAATGTCGACCCGCATGGAATATAAAGATAACCTCACGTTGGTCTTGAGACTTGAAGAAAAAATTCAAGCATGAGCAATCTTTGCCCAGAGCTATGTTTGACACGTTTTTAAAATGAATGTGCTGGCCGGAAATATAAACTACATAAACTGGCCACAGGATAAAATTTAACTTAAAGTACAAGCAAGCACATTCTTTAGTGGTGAAACAAGGGATCTTATTTTCCGGCTTCAAGGGCTTGAAAAACTTCTAGCATATCTGCGCGCAGTCAAGAAACTATCACATAGGAGAAAAACACTCCGTGATTTGAGAAAAATACAGCAATAACAGAAATATCTAGTCTTGTGTGCGTGAAATGGAACTCTTTCCGTCGAGGAGGTGTTCCCTGCTACCTACCTTTTTCGGTACTACCTTCAGTCTAAAATAAGGCGTGTTGCCATAACATGAGAGTAAATTTACATGAGTATATTAAGAAATCCAAATTCCTTGAAAAAATTTCTCAGCCTTAACCACGAATACATTGCAGGCCTATTATTTAAAATTTATTTACAGGATAGTTTGGTAGGCATGGACAACAGGAGACGAGAAGAGAATACGAGAGGAATAAAAACATGTTCTACGGGGCTTCCTTAGAAATTTTAGTTGGTTAAAGTGTAAGGCATAATTATCCCAGGGAGATCCTGTAGTAAACGGTAAACCAAGTATTATGAATAAGAGTTATTTTCGATTTATTTGCTACCCTAAAGAATAAGCAAACGTATTTTCNACGGTAAACCAAGTATTATGAATAAGAGTTATTTTCGATTTATTTGCTACCCTAAAGAATAAGCAAACGTATTTTCCTAATTCAAGCTCTGGCTTTGTAAATAAAACAGTAAATACTAATAGAAAGGCCAAGAACAAGATAGGTTTAAAAGGTGGAAATAAAGTTGTGAAATGGGGAATTTGCAATCGAATGAAATGTTAACGTAAAACTGGGAAACGCATGAAATGTATAGAGTCTTTGCGGTGACCAGTAATAACATTTCATGAAATACAATATTTTTTAATGGGTGTATTTAAAGTGACAGGCATTCGCTTTATCATGATTTCTCTGGTAGTGTAGTAAATTCTTCGAAATTCTAATTGATCATTATAAAACTCATTTAATGATAAAGGATATGAAAGAAAAACTCTTTTTAAGATCGTTATCTTCTTTTAAATAATATTTTTTTAAGTAAAACTTAAAGTAATTTATTAATGTCGATACTTATGAGCAATCACTTTTAATATTCTATTTACAGCATCCGCTAACAAAGCTTTTCCAAATAATTATGAAAATGTGGTGGTTTTGATAGAATTATTTAGTTTATATATATATATATATATATACAAGTTTATTAAATAAATGCCAACAATAAGATTTTATTTTAAGTTCTAAATTATTTTTCGGAGCCGTCAAATTAACTGCTACTACATCCCAGTATATTTGGGATANGATTTTATTTTAAGTTCTAAATTATTTTTCGGAGCCGTCAAATTAACTGCTACTACATCCCAGTATATTTGGGATATAATGAATATGTACAAAAATATAACGGGGTAACAAAACTTTATGTAACTGGACGAAAAAACTACTGTCGAAAAGCTAATGCGTATTTTTATATCTGTGAAAAAAATAATCTAATGTAAAACAATTAAAAATTTTAACTGCAATTTACTACACGAATAGCTGGAAGTTGCAAAACGTTTTGAATGTTCAATAAATATAAATAAATTAATAATATCCTGACAAATAAAAGCTTACAGTGAAAACCACAAAAATCTTGTAATTACGTTAATTGTTTAAATACAAAAATATTGTAATGTGTTATTCTATCTGAAGTTATATACATGAATTCTATATCAAGAAGCTCGCATTTATAGTTTTTTTCCCGAGCAATATAGTTAAATGGTTTTCCAACCTAACGTCCATAATTCACAAACCAATCTGGAATATTGTCAGTCGAACGTGGAGACGTAACTAACAATTTACGAAATGGAAAGTAAATTGACGAATAGTTTCCATCACAAACAACGANGTCGAACGTGGAGACGTAACTAACAATTTACGAAATGGAAAGTAAATTGACGAATAGTTTCCATCACAAACAACGAATGTAAACATTTAGTTTTATAGACGTCATCAATTACTAGAACAAACTCTTAGGAATTACCCCCAAAAGTAAAATGGTAGCATAGCGTTGCCGGTACAATATAAGTTAAAAACTAAAATAAATATTAGAACCATTTTTAATTAAAACAGTGTTTCATTTGAGAGAAACATCAATTAAAGGCTGATGTGAAAATTAAATTGAATTATATAATAATGTTATTAGTGACAAGGCAATGTAATCATACGATTTTTTTTTTAATATGAGGGATATGATATTGAATAAAATTGTTTCTTAATGGTTTATGTACTTGCATGGAACAAACAATAAACAGTTTGCATGTAAAGAAACGTGTCAAAATTGATTAACATGAAAAGCAGCAAATACACAAATTCATAGTAGCACTCCTGAAATCACATACAATGACCTCGAATACATTTAACACAGTTAAAATTATTACTGAATAATAATAATCTCTAACACAAAGCGAAATTTATAGCACCATTAAACTTACAAAGCAATTAGATAATTCACGTTGCAGAGACGTAGTGACTCACAGCATCACAATAGGGAGAGACGCCGAACAAAAACAAAATTCCTAAATAAACAAGGTATTACATTTTGTTACAAAACAACTACGCGTAACAAATTGTACACTGTGAGATGATCAGGTACGTAATAATCGCTTTGACGGGCTGCAGATATTCTCCAAACAATTGTATGTTACACGTTCAGAAAAAAAACTCGAAAACCAAAACTCTTACTGTTCACTGTCACGTGAATAAAATTGAGAAGTGTATAAATGTATTTTGTAAAACCTCCTGTTGTCATTCCGTTNTACTGTTCACTGTCACGTGAATAAAATTGAGAAGTGTATAAATGTATTTTGTAAATCCTCCTGTTGTCGTTCCGTCTGGACGTTTGAAACCGGGCTTTTAAGTAAGACTGTGTCGACAGCAATTTAAATCCATCTTATAGTTACAAAGATTCCAGTATTAGGAATTTGGAATGGGCATACGAATTGCCTATACACCGCGAAAGCTAACATGCTCTAATACTGCGAAAAACAACACAAAACCAAAGCTTAAAGAGTGTGTGATGATCTCCATTCCGTAAGATCTTCAATTTTGCAGTAATGACAGCGTTTTATAGTTGCTAACACGTGCTTTAAAATCCTAATGGGTGATAAAGTAACTTATGTTTTATTCAATGAAAGTAGTTTTGAATCTAGACTATTATATGACATGCATTTTGCGAGGAATTAGTATTGTATGTTGCTGTGGTGCATAACAAATCTTTAAAGCACTTCAAACCTCACTACGACATGAGTCAATAATTACAGGTTTTTTTTTCTGGACGTTTTGCCTGAGCTGCTAGATCGGCTTCCTCTGAACTTCAGAGACTAGGAATGTGGCTTCAACATGACGGGGGCACCAGCTCATTGTTTGGGAATGAAGCACGTTATCTTCTGACAGCTGCATTCACCACTCACTGGATAAGTAAGGGTATTCCCATCACCTGGCCGGCGCGGTCACCGCACCTCACTTAATTTTATTTGTAGGACCACATGAGGTCTCCGTTTCTACACGATACCGAATTTCTGCTACCTTCTGTTATACCCACGGGCACAACAGAAGGCATACCAGATTACACAGCAGAAGAGAAGAAAGAATGCACCATTCCACACCCACGCGTTACCTAAGTGCTATTAGAAAATTGTAAACGGCAGGCAAAAACCACTTACAAAAGACCGACATTCCGCAGTTGGCAGGAGTACACATGCAATCAAATATTGTATGTAAGTACTTTGCGATACATCCAAAAAGTGCGAATATTGTTTTCTTTTTTCCTGAAGACAGACAGGATTTATTTAAGTTTCTGAGTACGAGTACTAGACTATTAATATAAGGTAATTATGTTAGGAATGGCACTAATTACGTATAAAAATTAGAAAAAACAAGGTACCGTATTCACATTTATGTACAACGGACATTTACACGACTAATTAAAACATTATTAAATTATGTAAATATTTTTCTTTAACAAGCGTGATAATCAATCTCATGCTTTCCGTAATTAAACAATATTATTACGGTTAGAAGGCTAAAAGAAGGCAAAAATATCACAACACTAACACGAAGTTACTGATATAATTAATACTTCACTCAACTTGGGCTCAATTAATTTTTAAATAATTTGTTGAAAGCCGGGTTGATAGGAAGCAATAACTTAATAGATGAAATCAGAAATTTATACCGCAGTAGTGAGACAGTTACAAATACACAAATGCCATACCCTGGACTTTGAACACAGGAAAACACGTTCTATAAGCTAGCGTGCAATTCGCTGCATTATGGAGGTCGGATTCAGAGCATCAACTTCGGATTTAATTAGTTTCATATTTTAAACGATAGAGTTTACTAACCTAAAATATTAACAGGGCCCTTGTTTTGAAAATAAGTGCCTGAGCCACACAAAACACGTAAGTTTGTATGGCCAACCTTAGCGCTTCTTGTGTGAAGAATTTGATCGAAATCGGTTGTTTAGTCACTGATATATGACATAAAAATCCTTATTTTCTTATTTGATGCTATTTTAGATAATTTGGAAGAAAATTGCCTTTATTCGCGATGCTTCTAATGAATAGTGTATACATATAAATTTTGGCTGAATTTGGTTGAATTGTTTAATATATATGTCACACTTACCTAAATGATTTATGTAACTGCCATTTTGAACATCCTTGTCTGAATCATTAAAATAATTAAAATTTATATTGCCTTCTGTAGCATTTATAGTGTGCACAATTTTGTACAAATTAGTTGAAATGTCCGAGTTTAACACTTGGTGGGAATCGGTTGATTGGTCCTCGACACATGGCATAAAATATCCTTAATTTTCATGTGGCCAACTTTCTCAATGGAGGGCAAG
This sequence comes from Clitarchus hookeri, assembly GCA_002778355.1. Lineage (NCBI taxonomy): Eukaryota > Metazoa > Arthropoda > Insecta > Phasmatodea > Phasmatidae > Clitarchus > Clitarchus hookeri. The sequence goes on along the minus strand of NQII01007148.1, from coordinate 51,097 downwards.
AAGGTAATGTAGTAGCAAATTGGGTGATTGTATACTGCAAAAATGCAAAGTTAATTTCAAATAGATAACATAGTTTCATAGATATCGCCCACAAAACCAAAATTATATATTAGCCGTCATTCAGAAAATAAGTACGTCCTACTTTTAAAAAATGAATTTATTATTATGGCCTACCACAGCACAATATCTTCGCCAAATTTTGTAAGCATGGGTTGATTGTTTTCCGAGATACGAGATAAAATCATTATTTTTGGAAGAGAAATGAGGCTCTGCATATACAAATTTGATGATTGTAACAGGTACTGCCAGCATACAAAGTTAAGTTGGAGTTTGTTTCGTTAGTAAAATATATTGAGCTAAAAAATTTATATAGCCACTATTTTGAAATAAGTTCATGACCTACATAAAACATACCAGTTTACACCATCTGCTCAGGAAAAGATACTTTATCACTTCAGTGAGTATTTTCTCCTTTTCCTTAGACATATTTTGTTTGTGTGTTTCTGTAGTTTCGGTCAAGTAACACCTGCAACAGTAAAAGTTTGTTTATTAATATTTCACTTAAATAATTACTTCTATCCCCCACTGTAAGATCGACCCATATAATTTCATAAAATCCCCTTATATAGAAAAGAAGCAGCGCAGCATTTAGGTCCCTAAACAAAACATAGAGTATATTGTAAAAGTTTAAATTATGTCTTTCTTTCATGATACCTTTACACTTTTCCACCGTTAAAATGGCATTATACATTCTTCGCGTCATACAAAATTCAGTATTTACTTGTTCGGCCAATGGGAACGTTCTGTATACATTTATAAACGAAAGCCATTATCTGTACTATGGTTGTTTTGAACCAAACTTATAATCTTATATTATGAGTTTGAGATAATCAACTATTTTCACGTGTTATAAATGCCATACTTTCAAACAGCGTCTAATATACCCAAATTATACCACAACTCCACGTCAAAACGTGATCACCTGCCGTATTTTAACATTGAAAACTTGTCACAAATACAGTAAATAGTCCGGTGAAATAAGAATTTTGAAATTAAATTTTTCAATAACAAACCCTTTAATATAAAATTTTTAGAAAACAATACACAAGATTAACGAATCAATATTCAATAACGTTAAAATCATCATGTGCATATATACATATATATCGCAAGCTCTGTCATATCACTTAATAAGGGTAAGAATGAACACATTTTCAACGTGCGTCACAATGTTTAGTGTTTGGCATTATAATGTAACTTTAGGACACTATAAAATTAAATTTTTTATCGATATGATTTCCCTTATTATTACTAGCAATTTGGGATAGCTTGAATTCCACATGACTCTTGCAGGAGTACCATAGCGTTCGATTATTTTTATTTAAAGGTAAACTAAATTCTATTTGTTCATTATCTAACAACACCAAAACTCTAAATATTTCAGCTTATAAATACTAGGATTAAAAGTTTTTTGCTAACCATATATTTATTACTTATCTCTTTTAATAATTTATATCATATTAAAATTAATAGTTAATATTCTGTGGATATTGGCACATATCTTTTTGGTTTCTATTATTCGCCAGATAACTTTAGTTTTAACATATCAATAATGCATCGGTAATTTACATTATCATTAATCTCTACCTCGTGAATTTAAACCCCAAAATAACTTTTAGAGTGAGTTTCGAAATATCAAAAATATTTTTAATATCAACAGTTTTTGATATGTTTCAAATTGTGTGTTAACTTAATACGTTTTATTATTTATCCCTCCAGTTATTACACCATGTATTCTAAATGAATTGTACCCTTAAAATGCTAGCCACAAAACGTCTTATTTTTATCATTTCCCACACTTTTCGAAATTTGCAATAAACATTCTAAGCAAATTACTTCATACTATAGTTCCCGTCTTTTAGCTGTTCAATCACGTCATAGCTAATAATTTCCCCCCTCAACTCAACATAAGAATATAACGTTTGTATAAAAATTCCAGATTAATTTTTAAGTCTACCTTACCAAAATTTTAATACTTTGACAGCTAATTCTTCAGTGGCGGACAACAGTGGACTAACCAAATCGAGTTAATTCTAAGCTACTACATTTACTTCCGATGAAAAGTTTTATGCTAGGCGACTTGATCTTCTCTTCCTAGCAGACTTCACTACATCTCGTCAAAGCAGCCGCGCTCGAAACTGTTGATTCGTGGTTTCACGGCCGCAGAAGGATTATGGCAACGGTCGCCAAAATGGTTGGTTGAGGTATGAAACGTGATCCTCTTCGTTCCATGACGGAAGTACGTTGTGTTTTGAACATGACGCGTGTTCTTAATCACTTGAAGGAATTTATTATATGTGGTGTTCATGGATTGTAGTGATAAAGTTGGAGAATACTGGAGGGTTGATATCGCACTCAAAGCAGCAAAGCTGCTATATTATTCACGTTGGAATAATATATTCTAACGTGATCACTCTCCACCATTTCTGAGAGAAGGAGCTAGGAATTTTTCTTGGCGCAGTACGAATTCTAAATTTTACATACAAAAAAAAAAATAAAACGCAGAAACTGTTACAATTATAAAATATCGGGTGGAAGATATCATACATACAAATAGAGCACAATATTTATTAGGTTAAGGTTTTATTGATCAGAAACACGCAATGTTACTTTTTTTTTTGAGACTGTGTTGAAAATCAAATAAATTGACTCATAAACTAAGGCATAACAGAAAACGGCAGTGATTAGATATAATACCATGAACACCAATTTTTCACGGTACTTCAGAGGATAGTGTGCGGATGGTGATGTGTAGATTTATTTCTCGTTCCTAATGTTATTTTATTTTTTAATGTATTATGTTGCAAAATGTGCTTTAATACATTTGTATATATCTATGAAAGTTAGTGCATTCGTTGAGGGTTTTGATTGGTTTCTTAGCTTTAACTACATTCTTTTAGTAATCACCACAACTCAATTTTAAATTTAAGGTTTAACTGTTTAACTGTAAAGATATATATGTGATTACGTGTAGCTTTACGTGAAGTTAGGATATGTCTGAAGGTTAACTTATTCAGATTTTGGGAGAAATATTATTTAAGACAATCATTAACTAAAAGAAAAAAGAAATATTTCAAGTTCGGTGATAAATTTTTTCAATAGAGTATCACGTCCTCTGCTACCATGCAAGGATAGTGGGAAACATTATTATTAATGATTTACGTAATTATTCTTGTTTTCATACGTATATTGAATACGTAGTGTTACTCTAGATCAGTTTTCAACTCACATTCGTCGATTAGAAATTACGACATTTTTATATATTTAAACATAAATACCATACAACCAACTCCAGAATAATGCTGTATATGCAAAAATTCAGAAACTAGCAGGAAATGACTAACCATTACACAGCGATAATATAACGTGTTCGACACTTGATCCCTCACCCAAAGAATGTGCTCCCGGGTTTTGGCGTTTTTTTGACGCACTGAAACACGACCACCGTTGTTATTACGTTATGGATAAATATAAGGGTGTTCTTTAATAAAACAGTATTTCTTCAACAAGAAGAAGTATAAATAATGTTAACTGATTCGGAGTTTTATATTGTCGGATAAATAATAAAACTTGAATAAAGTATTAGAAATCATAATGATTATCATTCAGTTCAAATGCCAGCGAAAGCACCTGTTATGAAAAACCAACCCGACATTACTAGTTAATACCCACGGCATATTAATACATGAACTATCACCGTGGCTGAAATATGGCGAAACCTTACACTGCCACCCTCCTCCCCCCCGCCGTTTTTTTTAACGAAAGCACGAACGTAAAGGTGAAAATACTTCGTAAACTTTATTGAGATGAAACTATCAGAAAGCTATAGAGCAAATCAAAGAGGTTCACTTGGGTGAAATAAATATAATTGTGACATGCCGGAAACAAATATACCTAAGTCAACAATCTCGTAAAAAAACAAACTTGGCAAACAATCAAAAAAGATGCATACTGACAACCTTTTTGTAAATCTCGATTCAATCGCTCTTACATTATACACTTCCACAGAGTTTACGTACATGCTTCCTGATATTATAAAAACCAATCACAGCAACTACCAATCTTCGCAGCGAAAGTGAAAATGTAAATTATGACAAATCCTTGGAGTTATAAATACGGAAGCACACCAAATATATATTTTTTTGCTGTGCAGGTCGTCGTTCGAAAATGATTACAGGGAAACTCACGAGGTAACATCCATGTACAATCGCATTAAACAACCATTAAATCTCTTATTTAGCGTATGATATGGGGGTTAAAATCGATGGTGAAAAATGAGAAAACAATGAGTCGTTTATCGTATTGCCAGTCTAGGGGGAACTGGGAGCTTTTTTAAATGATCCTTTGAGTATAATTACTGCTCGTATCTACGTGTGCCTTAACACGAAAACTGGTTGTGCAGGCAGCCAACTAGGTAAATAAAGTCTCATGTCTTAGCACGTGATTAAATTTTTTAATGGCAAGTGTGTTTTATTTAAACCAGCGTTACAGTTAGGATTTGAAGAAAAGTTTATATCTTTAAGGTTATAAAATTTTTTAAAATGTCAGCGTTTATAGACCAATAAATAACTGTGAACATGTTTATTGCAGTCTTAAATTTGACGTGCACAGGAAGGGAACTAAGCCGGCTGAAATAAGTAACTTGGCAGGGGTTATAAAATGTCTTGACTGTGAATCAAACGTCGCTGAGTTTTGCCCGGTGGACTGGAGAAGAACCATCAATAAACTGGCAAGCGCAGTGGTTCTTCTTCTTGATGGATAACAAAGATATTTGCAGAGGGGGTGGGGTGGGTTTCTAAGGGGGTGAGTCTGCTTCTCTCGCTCGAGCAGCGGCGGAAACACTTCAACAAACAACAAATAACGACTTTGACCGCGCGTCCCTGGAACGTCACTAGAGAGGCCACCTTCACGCCCATCAAACACCCCACGTAGCCCTTTGAAGTAAGCTGTGTATTTAAAAAAAAAAAAACTTCGTTACTTGTTCATAACTATAACGACCTGCATAGTCACCTCGAAAAAAGGTTTTTGAACCACCTGTAATTGCTGGCACGTGAAGGATGTTCGCTGCGACCATGTTCGCTGGTTCGCTGGTTCGCTGGTTCGCTGATGTTCGCTGGTTTATTCGCAGTATTTTCGCACTTTTTCAAACCAAACATTTGGAAAATCGCCTCATGCTTGCCGCCTTTGGATGTTTTCTAAAAAGGCAATGTTTCAGAAGCGTTTTATACTTGTGTGAACTAAAAAAGATATAATTTTTGGTTTAATTGAAATTTTACTTACATATCATACGTATATTATAAAGTCTCATTAATAATTAATGTTAGTAGAACAGGGTGAAAGTTAATAAATATTTTTCACGCAAAATATTATTTAACTGACAACGCACAAATGCGGTGCGTTGTCCGTTTGGTGTAATTTCCTACACTTAGTTAAACGTTCTCTTCAAGAGGCGGAGGAATAGATCGTAAGAATAACTTTAGCAATATTTTAGAAAAGCTGGTGTGCAGTAAATGAATGAAGAGATTTGGGCGGATCTTAACATCTAGGTCTTGATAGCCGATAAGGGTGAAGTGAGGTGAGTATATATCAGCGCCGGAATGAAAGAGAGGGGGAATCGTCGGGCACGATTCCAGCATACGTTAGAAAAGTCGGAACGGACCCTGAATGTACTATAGGTGCGTTACAAAAAACGCATTTGTCAAGTCTGGCGTGGTATTATGTACAGACGGTGTATATTTTCATCATGTATCGTTTAATGTAATGATATCGTAAAACGCACCAAGATGTATATTATATGAATGTTTTAAAATTGCNTTCATCATGTATCGTTTAATGTAATGATATCGTAAAACGCACCAAGATGTATATTATATGAATGTTTTAAAATTGCTGAGTCTGAAAGTAACAAAAACGGAAAATCGGAATTCCTTAGAGAAATATCTGGTTTAAATTATGTTAATAGCTTGGCAAATAGCACTCAAGCGTGACGTTGTATTGTTCTGTGTATGTTCTGTGTAATCTTTCTCGAGGAAGATAAGGCCTTATCAAATAATACAAGAAAGAAAACTGATTTCCCAAGCGTACCCCGTTTTGCACTAAGTGTCGAATTTATTCACCTCATCTGATTGCTTCGAACAAGTTTTCTGGGGGGAAAACGTCGACTTCAAGTTTCGCAGCGATTCCTTCTCTGGTTCTTTTATCAACTGTTGACAGAGGCGGTTTCAAGCAGCATATTNCACTTCAAGTTTCGCAGCGATTCCTTCTCTGGTTCTTTTATCAACTGTTGACAGAGGCGGTTTCAAGCAGCATATTCTATCGCGGATTTTATCTACGGAATTTTGTGTTGTGGGTTTCCAAAAGACGGAGAAACGATGCGCCAGTTATTGGAAGTGGAGCACAACTTTTTCTTAAATAAACTTTTCACCGCGAGTTGATATAAACAGCTGTGTGTGGAATACAGTTGTAAAGTTAATATTTTCTTACTTTACCAATGTATGTTTTTGATTGTTGTATGAGTAAATGTAAAATAAAACTATTGAAAACTTGTTGTAGAACCTTAATACTACGTTTTATTTTCCTTCTTTACATCTATTATATAGATACAGGGAGTGCGCACAAAACACGCAGGTCAAAATGTATTTTTATGATCATAAATTTCATTCCGAAAACGATTTTTGACTTCAATATATAATTTACTGANGCAGGTCAAAATGTATTTTTATGATCATAAATTTCATTCCGAAAACGATTTTTGACTTCAATATATAATTTACTGAGAAATATTTAATATATATATTCACATAGTGGTCACAGTAAGAGTGTAATGTGTTTTCTGACAATGGCGAAATATATNAAAATATTTAATATATATATTCACATAGTGGTCACAGTAAGAGTGTAATGTGTTTTCTGACAATGGCGAAATATATTTATTCTTCAGGCAGTTAATGGCATGATCCTGCATGAATTGTATGACTCGCGCATAGCAAGGACGCATGTCTAAGATACGCCGTTATCGATCCATTAGATTTTTTTCTTCAATAATTTCACGTCACATCATGTGGTAAGCGTCCTTACTTTTACACGATGAGTACCGCGCAAATATCTATATATATTATAGACGTGTGTATTATGTATATGTATAAAATATATATTCGCGTATACGTTTCCCATTTAGTTTCAGTTTTCCTGTCTTCTCACGATAAATGAATAGCACTGTGTGATGCCAACTATGAGGATTTTGACTCTACGCGAATATCACCCTTATTGTTCGAAGTCATGGCTTTCTATGTAAATCTACGACATATATATCTTGTAATTTGGATGTTTCACTTATTGTAAAGAACAGCAATTGTTTCCAGAAATCACATCAACTTCATGAATACACTCAACTTGTGTGTTATAACTGATTTACACGCCTGCTCATAAGTGTGTTACTCAAGTAGAGACTTGTGTAAACGTAGAGAAAAAAAATTCCCTATGACAAATTATTATACGTAAAGGAGAGGCTTCTTCAATAATTTACATTAGAAGAGTTAACTTAAATTTTACACACTTTCGAAAAAAAAAGAACCCTAATTCACAAGTAAGTACAATCAGTACCTATGTNGAGTTAACTTAAATTTTACACACTTTCGAAAAAAAAAGAACCCTAATTCACAAGTAAGTACAATCAGTACCTATGTATGAAAAATGTCTAACTGGAAACAAACTAATCCATCCCGCTAAACCTCTCATGTATTACAATACCTAAGAATTTTACAAGAGATAAAAGTTCTCAATATTTTTGTTTGCCAGCGTTTGGAGAATGTATTGTTTATGCTTTTTTTATTTTGTTTGAACAAAGAAAATCGTCAAGGAAACATAATTTTTTAAGCAATTCCATAACAATATTGCACTATACTTAACGCATAAGCCCTACATTAATACATTAACAATTACATTTAAATACATTTCATCTTAATAACGTCAGTGACGACTTTGCGAGGATTTGGATTATTTCAAANGAGTTAACTTAAATTTTACACACTTTCGAAAAAAAAAGAACCCTAATTCACAAGTAAGTACAATCAGTACCTATGTCTGAAAAATGTCTAACTGGAAACAAACTAATCCATCCCGCTAAACCTCTCATGTATTACAATACCTAAGAATTTTACAAGAGATAAAAGTTCTCAATATTTTTGTTTGCCAGCATTTGGAGAATGTATTGTTTATGCTTTTTTTATTTTGTTTGAACAAAGAAAATCGTCAACCTTTGTATTAAAAAATAGCAATTCCATAACAATATTGCACTATACTTAACGCATAAGCCCTACATTAATACATTTTATTTTAACAATTACATTTAAATACATTTCATCTTAATAACGTCAGTGACGACTTTGCGAGGATTTGGATTATTTCAAANATTAACAATTACATTTAAATACATTTCATCTTAATAACGTCAGTGACGACTTTGCGAGGATTTGGATTATTTCAAAACTAGAAAAACATTTTACTCATTTCGTGAAATATAGAATATTTGCACAAAAAAACATAGATAAGTATGTAGTCATTCAGCAGAAAAAAAAGCAACCGATATTAAACTTCCTTATAAGAGTACTTACAACCCCAATGTAAAATTTTAAAAAATGTCAACTTTTTTTGAGAGTCTGTCATTTTGAAAAATAAAAATTTATATTTCCACGTGCCATTATCTACAAGAAAAATACCGGTTCAGTACTAATGAAATAAATGTATTTCATTACATTTCTGCGTACTTCAACAGGGAGTTCAAGACCTTTGATAAGCGTGCAAAATATGTTTGATCTGCAAAGTGAAGATGAACTCTCTACCCTTCGCTTTCAAGTAAACTTAGGCTGTGACGGTCGCAGAACCTCTGTAGCGCGTTGGGATTTCATGGAAATTAAAGCGTTGAGACTGGCAATTAAACGCAGACAAACGCTACTAAACCTTCTAACCAAATCCGGCGCCCTTATTTGACAATGGGCGTGTTTAAGAGCACCAAAGTGTGCTGTTAACTGACACTTCCAAGTTAATTAAGAATGATCAGAAAATTACTACTTGGCGTCTATCTTCGGGTGAATTCGCTCATTACTTGCAGACAGAACTACACAGGAATAAATGCAGTTATAAACTTTGCATGGATTTTTATGGACAACCAATTTCAGTAAATGACAATACATTCAGTACTATCACAATTTCTTACCGTGTATCAGAAGATGTCATGACTTAATTTAAAAGCTGTAAATAAATAAAGATACATGTATTCACACAGCTTTAAGTTAAGTGTCTTAAAAAAACATTTATAATTGCTTTAGTTACTTTTTCTGATGACATATTTTCATTTCCCTAAATTTACTTCTGAACTTTCACTTACTGATTTCCATTTGTGATACATCAGATGGTAATTGTTGATATGTGTTTATATATTTTGCATTCTTAAACAGACATTGGAACATATGAGCATGGGTTTGGTGATCATACTATTAAGGTATGAAAAACCCATCAAAATTNTCTTAAACAGACATTGGAACATATGAGCATGGGTTTGGTGATCATACTATTAAGGTATGAAAAACCCATCAAAATTTGTTAAAAACTAACAGATAATTTTATTTGTAACTGACGTTTCAAATACTTTTCATATTTAGAATAAAGCATATTATACATATTCAACATATTTTTTCTAAGCTAACACCTTTAATTATCACTGAAAGTAGCGATTTCGTGGAACATACCAAGCCCTAGATTACATCCATGTTTTAAANTCTTAAACAGACATTGGAACATATGAGCATGGGTTTGGTGATCATACTATTAAGGTATGAAAAACCCATCAAAATTGGTTAAAAACTAACAGATAATTTTATTTGTAACTGACGTTTCAAATACTTTTAATATTTAGAATAAAGCATATTATACATATTCAACATATTTTTTCTAAGTTAACACCTTTAATTATCACTGAAAGATCGCTAAAGCACCTTGTATGGTTCGGGATCTAATGTAGGTACAATTAAATTTGTCAATGATAAAAAAAAACATACAAGGATAATATGAAATCCTTAGAGTAATATCGGATTTAAATGATGTTAAAGACTTCGCAAATNAAAAAAAAACATACAAGGATAATATGAAATCCTTAGAGTAATATCGGATTTAAATGATGTTAAAGACTTCGCAAATAGCACTGGAGCGTATACGAAGGGACAGCCAATCACTACGCAGATTTGGTAAAATGGTAAAGTTTGTAGTATGATTATTTTCGTTCTGGGACAACGGCACTTTGCACCGGCCGGCCGCCATCTTTAATTGCCTTTTTTTTTTCCTTTTTTCTCTCAAAATTTTCATTTTCTCCTCGAAATCAACCGATTTTAGCTTCAAATTTCCTTTTATTCTTTAAACACACCTTTTTCCTTTAAAATTTCTCGTTTTTCGCTCAAAAAGCACCGATCCCTTCATTTGAAAAGAACGATCACCTTATTTGCAAAAACCCATCCATTGGAAGAATTTGGAGGGATTGCTTTTAACCTGTGACCTCAACCTTCGACCTTGACTTTCACCTATGACCTTAAATGAAATTAAAGTAAAAGTTCCAAAAAATCCCAAACAATCTTTGAAATCTAAAAACAGTAAAAAATTACAGAAAACATTACATAGATGACTCCGATCACAATGTTGCTAGAGACCTTCTGCTCTTTGACCTTCAAAACAAAATCTAGAAAAAAATTGTAAAAATTTAATAAATTCATGAAATTCGGCGAGAATATTATGATTCTGACTACGACTACCATCTTGAATCTGGGTAACCATGACTTATTACCTTGACCTTGACCCTGTGCCCATAACTTTTAAAGACCTTAAAAACAAAAAATTCTAAATTTCTAAAAAAATTAAAAATCGTGGAAAATATTACATTGACATAACCCAACCGCCGTCTTGGATTGAGGTGACATGATATACCGTCATAAAACACACAGTTTACAAAAAGTATGGTGGCAGTCAAAATGTTAATTATACCATAAATCCTTAAAAAAAAAACACTCAAAAATATTTGAAAGGCGCGCATAAGAGATGACTTATGTGATTCAGGTGCTGTAGATGAAACTACACGCATATGATATGATCAACCTCTCCGACTTTATTTCACACGCACAGCCTCGTCCTCTGACAGAAAAGAAAGCTCAACAGTTGTAACTGTATCTAGAAATTGCACTTGAGACGAGATTTAATCGATGTAAAATGTCCCCCTTCCCCGCTCTCCGGGCCAAAATCTTTGTCGGGACATCCACAACGCCGATCAGAAACTTTTCTCTCGCCGATGCGACGCCGCTATTACTCGTTCGTTGGGAGAGTAATTAAAGATTTTTTTCTCTCCGCGTGAAGTTTTCTTCTACCTCGTCCCTTCCTCGAGATCGCTTTTTCGTCCCCCCTACCTCTTTTTTTTTTCCGCGTCTCCACTTCCTCAACTTCTCTTTCCTGAGCTGTTGTGCAATTGTTTACGGTTTTCTTTATCTGCGGTTTCCTTCCCCTGCAAACAGACACACACACACACACTCCACCCTTTCAGTTCCCTTCTCGTAGTTACACCCGTGACATNTTTTCACATGCCGTGGTGCTGAAACTAAAGTGCGGTTGGTTGTTACAAACCCGAGCGCAACGGCGCTAGCTAACGACGTAATTGCGGTAATAATGCGACACTATAGTCGCTTCGCGGCTTCTTTACTCTTTTTTAAGCGAAGCTTTGAAAAATCACCGCATGTATGGCGTGACAGGTTATTTCCTAAATATGTCTTTTATCGCGATCGTTATGCTTATTTTAACATACAGGTACCATATCTTTAATTAACTTAAACCTTTACTTTAATTTTATCTACAAAATATAATATTTTATTTCTAACTAATAAGATTGCAAACAAAGAGAAAATATGTGTGTTGGCAATGACTGGTAAGAAATAGTTCTTATTAGAAATATTGTTACACTGAGTGCGCACTAATGTTGTGCGTTGCATCTGTGGTGTAATTTTCTAAACTATGTTATGATTTGTTTGCATGAGGCGGAGGAATATACTGACAGTAAAACTTAAGCAAGGCTTCAGAATAGTTGGAAATAACCGAGAATGGACCTTGCCTTCGAAAATCTCTCTGTCTCTTCCACAGGGGCGCTACACTTTCGGAGTGACATAATTTTTGCAATGCAAATTTATCCCAACGTAACAAATATTACCCACCAACTGTTATGTTTACAAAATTTTCACAACGCGTAACAAACAAAACAGAGTTAAAAAAAAAAACTTTTGGCAAGTCTCCATATGCTGTAGGTATGAAAGTTTTAATTTTTTCAGCTAAAATTAAAATTTTTTTTTGTGAATTTACATTAGTTGGACAATTTGGGCTCAACAAATGTATACATACCGAATTTAAAAAGTTTTTTTTTTGACAGATAAACAACATATAAACAACGAAGTCATTAAAAAATATGACATGTCCTGTGAGGTAAAAAAAAATGCCTTTATTCGATCATACGAAATCATTGTGTTTTTTTCATCTGAAACTTGGTAATTACCATTGTTGGCACATTTGTAACCCAAATTTGGTCCAATAAATGTTTACGTGCCAAATACCAACATTACGTTTTCCGAATAGTTACAGTTTCATGACAAAGAAATATATTTATATGATACATGGCTTGTGAGTTAGAAATCTAGATTTGATACAAACATACGATATTAATGTTTTATCTCATCATAAGTATGGTAATTACCATTGTTGGAACAAAGTTGGTTACATAATATTGGACCAACAGAATGTTACATACAAAATGTGGACAGTTTGTTTCCCTACAATTAACGAACACATCACCGACGAAGGAAATTTTATATAAAATATCGTTTCTGTGTTAAAAAAAAGTTTTTAAACAATCACGCAAAATTAAAGTCTTATTTAATCTTAAATATGCTATTATTACATTTTTACAATAATGTCGGTTACACTATATTGGCCCAACTAAGCAATTAGTACTAATTACCAACCGTTGTGTTCTGAACACTGACATAGCGTAAAACCAACTTAAAATATTTTAAAGATAAATATCCTAGATTCCAAACAAACTTCATATTTTATGAAATACAATAATGTGCCATTGTTTTCATTGAAAAAATCGTGCAATACTTTTACGTTAAACTGGTTACTCAACGTTGGCCCAGCAGGAAGATACACACCTTTAACCAACAGTGTGTTTACCAACTCGTCACCAAACATCAGACAACCATTTAAAATTAAAAAAAAATGTTACGCTTGCGACAGGTCATGGAATTTTCTGATTTAAAAAATAATTTTTGTGTAGGCTGCTAAGTAACGAGGAGACATTTCGTTGTGGCAGTTTTGTGTGGGCATTTTCGGCTGGGCCTACGTTTCGTCGTTGGGTCAGCTACAGCCCATCTTTCCAACCAAGTACCAACGTTGGGCCAACGTAGACTGCGGCTAGTGCTACCGCATGAGTAACCAGACACAGGACACCTTGGTAGGATTGTACCGTCCTAGCCACTTGGCTACCGCGATAAATTTCTTCTCGCACACAGCTGGTGGTAACCGGGAATGTTCGGAATCAGCTGCGATGGCGATATGTTCCGTTGGCTCGAAGTTGATCGAGCAGTTAAAAAAAAAAAAAGTTAACTAAAAAAAAAATTCGGCCATTACGTTACAGAGTGGTGATTCTGCGCTGAAATTCTGACTTGGATTGCGTTCGTTCTTTCGTTGATATCGCCGGGAACCTTTTATGGGCACTGAGTTCGCTCAAGAACCTTCATGCTGACCATGTGGTCAGCATGTGGTCATATTATGTACACTATATAAAATTTATTGTAATTTTTACTGAAATTCGTTTTGTAATTTTACAAACGTTTGTAACAGTACCACAATATTTCTTGTAAAATTACTTGTTTGTTAAATTACAAGAGCCGTGTTGTTTTAGATTTAAATAAAGGTTTGCACTATAATGCCACGTATTTACGACCTCAGATAAAATGGCGGACATTAAATAACAAAAAAAAATGTTATATAGCTGTTTATGCGAAAACTAGGGGGTGGTGTAAAGGGTAGTTTCATGCAAAAATAAACTTAATGTAAGTCATAATGACGTAAAACATTTAAAACAACTCAAATAGTCCTAATAAAACAAAGAAAACGATAGAAAAAAAGAAGTTATTTCACATAAACTGTTCAGGTTTCATATCTACACAGTACACATTAACTATAATAAATGCGTTGTTATTGCAGTGTATTTTGATGTAAAAGTGCAAGTATACAAATGTTCTGTCAGCCTCTAGAAATTCAAGGGTATTAGAAGCTGAGACATTTTCTGAATAGTAAACCTCTACCATTCACAAAACGTGAAATTATGTTCTCCTTGCTTAGTGAGTATTTAACAGTATACAATGGGAAAGTGAACCATTACCCGGTAAGTTGAGATGGCCGTGTGGTCAAAGGCGTGAAGTAGTAACGCGAGTGACGTGCAGATGTAACCCTGTGCACGCGAGGAGTAACTACTTAGTTTTCCTTTCGTGAGTTATATTCAAAAGAATGTATCCCTTTTCTCTTTTATTTATTCATACATATTTTTCCTAGCATAAAAAAAATAATATTTGATTACCACTAGTCAAAAATGTATATAAAAATTTCAATATAGAGAATTAATTTTTTTTGTATATTTCACAAAGGGACCGTGGTGGTGTAGTGATTAGACTACTCGCCTCCTACCTAGGCAAACTGGGTTCACTCTCCGATTTTCGCAAGTGCGAATCGTACCGGACGATGCCGTTAGTCGGTGGGTTTTCTCGGGGATCTCCCGTTTCCCCCGACCTGGCATTCCGACGCTGCTCCATATACCTTGCTTCACCCTTCAATGGCTTCCAGGACCTCGATGTTAAACGCCGCCCAAATGTCTTTACTCACTCACTAGATTTTACAAGGAAACTTGTAGTAGTTACAATAGATTTTCTTAGCAACTGGTTTCCAAGACTATTTCTTGTAAAATAACGTCGTATGTTTTACAGTGTACTGAGCTCGCGGAAGCGCTTGCGGCTGCCACGGCCATGTTTGTCTTGCACGGAGAATACGAGTACAAGGAGACGAAATTAACATGGCGGTTCCTTTGATATGGGTGTACCCATTCTGTGATAGGCTGCGCGATTGGATACTGCATGCTGCAAAATGTTCCCTATTGGCTGGACTGCCGTCTGGCGGGTAGGTGACCGTGCGCTGATTGGCATACGACGTTCCATAATTTTACTGGCCAATGATTTTTTTTTTTTGCGTGTCCTGCTTCATGTTAGTTTTTGGAGGACATGACAACCGGGTGAGTGAGTGAAGAGATTTTGGATGCTATTAACATCAAGGTTTTGAGAGCCGTTGAGGGTGAAGAGAGGTGAGTATGGAGCAAGGCTGGAATGAAGATGCGGAGGGGAAACGGGAGATCCCCTAATAAACCCTCCGACCAGCGGCATCGTCCGGCACAATTCTCATATGCGAAAATCCGTGAGAGGACCCCGCCGGGAATCTAACCCGGTTCACCTAGGTGGGAGGCGAGAAATCTAACCACCACACCACCGCGACCCCTTCATGAGACCGAGAAAGAATATTAACTTATTTTAGGGATGTGACGCACAAACTCAAATTTACATATGGTTACTGGTATCGCGGTGGTATAGTAGTCGGTTTACTCGCCTCCGATCAAGGCTGACTGGGTTAGATTCCCGGCGGTGCCATCCCCGGATCATCGTATTCGGGAAATGGCGTGGACGTTGCTGTTAGCAAACGAGTTCTCTCGGCAAACCTCCGTTCGCTCGCGCCCTGGCGTTTCACCGCTGCTCCGCTTTCACCTCGTTTCGCTCACACCGGCGCTTGACATCTGTTCTTCAAGTCCCGCCCTAAACTTCTCGACAACTACGCGGTCGCCGTTCGAGCTCTCGTGTCGCACGATTCACGACTACGCGAACAAACGACGGCCATCCCCTGTCCGTGAAGGAATATAAGGAATTGAATATTTCTGTTTCGCAGAATCAAGGCCAGGCACACCTCGAAGCGTAGTTCAATAGACTAACATAGCACTGAGTAGTGCAGGAAAATACAAACAATAGGTTTAGGTTTGCGAGTCACACATTGATTGTTTCACATAAAAAATACACAACCGCAGAGTACAGACCATAATAGTCGAACGTTACTACAAAAAAAAAAATTTCTTTTGCGAAGTTGATTCACAATTGAACACTTATGTATTATTTTTAGACAATGAAGTTTTGCCACGAGTGTGACGTCAGTTGCACAAAAAAAAAACTACACTGTAGCGGCCATTAAATATTTTGTTGGTATTCACCCTACCAAACTTTTTTGTTGTGAACACAACATTTTTTTCTAGCCACAAAGGAATTAATTATTAGTGGTCACAAAAGTTTAGTGGTGGCGACTAAAAATTTTGTATTCACGACAAAAATTCTTGGTAAGGTAAGATAGCCACAAAACCTTTTGTGGCCGCCACAAAGTAATATTTCCAGTGTGGTAGTGGTGATAAATAATAAGTTTTAGTAACAGACTGTGATATTGCGTAGAAAATCATCAATTATTTAAAATGTTCGGAATTTTTTTTTAATTTTAAATAATTTTTTTTTTGTGGTCGTGCATATGTGAATAACGTTTGAAAATATCTGCCAGTGAACTATTATTTTACTGTTATTTAATTTAAATTTATATATTTTGAAATTTCCTCATTTCTGCAGCATAGCTGTTCCATTATATTTTAAACAAACAGTTTCTTAAAAATTTTTATATTTATTTCTGATTAGCTGTTGCTCAATTCGGTAAACAAGAATGGAAACACTTTGGCAATTTCCTTTGTGCACAATGTCAGGAGCTCTCATGCACACGACATGCTATGCGCTGTTGTGAATCAACAGGTTCGATAACATTGCTGCCAATTCTTGTGCACACGACCTATGTTCTGTGGTTACTTTACGGTTTAAATTTTGAACCAAGCCTAAAGCCAAATTTTAAGTAAATTTCTCATTTCATTATTTGAAAGAGATTTATATAAGGACCACATAATTGTAAATATTTGTATCCACATAACATTAGTATTAAAAATATAGCTTCAAAAATGAGAAAACTTTGGAAAATGAGAGCCCAAGTTTCTATGCTCCTAATTAACTTTGCCAAATTTAATCACATGTTATGTAATCTACATCTTTAACACAACGTATTAATTAAGTATCAAGGATATTTAGCAATCGGAACTTCGGTATTGGCATCCTGAATATATTTTAAAATAGGTAACGATGTGTTTGCCAAAAAAATTTTTATTAGTCCGAGAGAAAATAATATTAATATTTAGTAGTTTCTCTTGGACGAATAAAAATGTGTTGGCAAAAAAAAATCTATACCATTTTTTTAAAAGGGATTCAATATACCAGTACCAGAGAACTTATTTTTAATAAGATTGATATTTAATTGATATGTTGTGTATATGATATAGATCACATGGCAAGAGATTTAGTTGGCAAAATTTTAGGAGAGTAGAAATTAGGCTCCCATATTCCGAAATTTTCGACTTTTCGGTGCTACAATTTGAAAACTATAATCATTTCAAGGCTGATATAAACATGTATGTGGTGTTTATGTAAATTTATTTCATATAATTAAATACGCCTTAAGATGTAGCGCAAGCGTGCTTCTGCAACGGCTTGCGCGCCGTAAGCTCAGTGCGTTGTTTCCTATGCCCAGTCTGGAGTTTGGAACATGCGCTATTGCTTTGTTAGAGTAAAAAGGGCGAGACTTAAAACTTACATATGCTCGATTCAAGAAATGCAATTCCTCCAAATGGTCTCTAGTAAGACGTCATTAATTTTTGAACCTTGCACATGAGAATCCCCACGTTAGGACAAACTTCCTGTAAGTAGTTTTTTTTTTTTCTTATATTCGAAACGCCAAAATGTATTTCTTCTTCCCCGAAGGTAACACGAGGTAGCAACAAAATATTTCAAACCTACACACGGACATTTCATTCCGAAAATTCGTTCGTCATACCCACTGCATCTGCACCGGTTGTGAACAGTGCCCCTCACAGTGCGCAAACGTTCATGTAAACAAGTCTTGTGTGAAGCAGATTCTACGTCCCAATGTGCACCCGGCATTTTCTTAACCTGGCTTATGTTTCTCAAGGAGTAACATATTTAACATTTATATCGTAAATTATTTTTTTTCTAATAAATTACAAATAAACTGTGGTTTTAAATAGCGCAAGGAAATAAAAATTTCCTTTTCGGTGGTACCATGATGAGAACCCACACATAAAAAATGAAAAATCTTCGAAAATTGCATGTGTACCAGTGATATATATTTTATTTAACTTAAAAAAAACATTATAGCGTACTGAAACAGTAATAAGGCAAAAAAAAGCCATAGTAAGTTGTTTTTAAAATTTTGAAAATTTTTTTTTACATGACTCAAACGAAGAATTAATAATTTGTCCCGTGTGACAGTCGTAATTAGTTATTTTACTGCGAGGGAAGAAACAGGTACATATTTATTTACCACAGCTGTTACAAATAAAATAAATACGCAGTGGCATTAATTTTCATCTTTATATATCCTCGCAACAGTATTTATTTGATAGGCCGCAACATTCTCCGGTCACACAAAAGGACCGTCAGAAATACAANATATATCCTCGCAACAGTATTTATTTGATAGGCCGCAACATTCTCCGGTCACACAAAAGGACCGTCAGAAATACAACACCGGGTAAGATACTTGTTATTCGTTCTCAGAAGACAGCGAAGGCAGCTACAAACACTGGACTGAATGTTCTCNAACACCGGGTAAGATACTTGTTATTCGTTCTCAGAAGACAGCGAAGGCAGCTACAAACACTGGACTGAATGTTCTCTAATAACACCCATAACAGCCGGCGTACCCTCAAAATGCGATACTGTGGACGTACCGGTCCAAATGCGGGCTATCCACGACCCTTCCGCTGTTACTAACGCCGTGTTCAAATTGGCGAACTTAGTTCGGTATATGGTTTCATGACCAAATTTTGTACACATAAATGAAAGCCTATTTAATAAGTAATAATTAAGTTGTCAATAAATGACAAAATTAACGAAATATCTGTTTACTAAATAAACTAAACACAAAATGTCCGCAATATATATATATACATGAAAATGTAAATGACAGAGGGCAATTTTCTTAATTGGAAATAATTAATTACTCTTACGCTGCAGGAACTAATGATATAATTTTTTTTTATTGTTTATCATAAAAAAATTTTCATGGAAAAGATCTGGACCACACGCGGATTAAGAATATCCAAATAAATAACGTTTATTTTTAAGCACTGTATGCAATAAAATATACTTCACAATTTTCAGTCGTTCACACTTAAGAATATTAAAGAAGTGAATGCTGACAGCATGATTTCTGAATACTTCGTAGCATAAATGCACTAAATGACGATTTTATTAATTTCTGCATAGTATTGGAAAAACCCGGCTGTTTAAAATGTTTTTGTGAAAACGACTACCTGATGTATGCTAGATTAAAGAACACGAAATTAGTACACACATGGCTCGCCAGATCGTTAATTCCTTCTAATTGCCCACATGACACCGTAGTCAAGGACATTAATCCGGCTTTAGGCCGAGGTTTTGGTATCGAGCTCCGGGTAGGTCATACTCGTATGTGCCACTTTCTGACTTATGTATAAGTAAATATACTACAGAAGCAGTCCTCTAGTTCGCATTTCCCGAAATCGCTACATGCGAATGCTGGGAAGTATCATTACTATAGTCTGTTTGCAGTTTCTTGACACTTATTAAATTAAACATTTGAAAAATCACACTAAAATTGACGTGTTTGGTTATGTTATGCATCGCAAGCACTTTACACTTGTGTTAACGTTTAAGTAACTTATTTTTAGTGAATTGAAGTTTTATTTTTATTTTTATTAAAAAATTCGCCTATTATAATTTTTTGTTAATATTAATTAAAACGGCGAGAAAGTAGGCGTGTTTGGTAATGCCGGGTAAGAAATAGTTCTTATGCCATATATTATTACACTCATTGCGCACGAATTCAGTGCGTTTTCCCTTTGATATAGATTTCTAGACTCGTATAAGCTTTGGTTGCATGGGGCGGCGTAATAACCTGGAAGTATATGTTTAGCAGGGTTTCAGAAAAGAAGGAAGTAACCATCAAGGTCATGGCCGATTCCTTCCCCACCCCTGCTTCTCTGAGTGACTTCGTCCTCCGTTTCTTATGACCTCACTGTCAACCAGTCTCTAAGCCCTGCCTACCCCAGTGGGTCTTGATCACATCCAGCGGCAGTAATTTAAGTAGCGTGGAGGCCTGTACTGAGTACGAGTGCGAAATGCGTCAATATGTGTTTCGTTTAGAGCAGCCCTTCATACATTTTAACGGACCCTGATTGACCTCCTTGGGGTCGCCGTTCTTTTAGTAAGACACTGCATTTTTTGTACTGCTTTTAACGCGCGGTATTTGCAGCACATGTGCTGTGCGTACAGGAACGTTCCACCAGTTGATTTACTGCATATTGCAATGAACAAAAATTGATCAGCTTTCTGTTAGACTTTCAACCACGCCATTAAAAAAAAACCCTAACTAATAAACAGTATATTCAAGTTTGCGTATTCATTCCAGAGAATCGAGTTTTACTTCCAGCGGCATCCGCAACTTGCGTGAACAATGTCGTGCGTGGGATGGTAGAGAGAAAGCGTGCGTACGTCAGTTTAGGCGTGGCTGCGTTAGTGAGGTAGCGTTGCTTAACGTTTAACAGAACTGTAGTACTCATACAGCGTAATGTTTTGGCAAAATTTTACCAATGATTCTGTCATAAAACTGGGCTTCACCTATCATACAGAAATGTTTCGTTTTTGTTTCATAGTTGAAAATTTAAAAAAATTACACAATAAATATTTCTTTATATAAAATTTACGTTTTAAGATTTGTTTAATATTTCTGTATGTAATTTTATTTTCTGAATGCGAAAAAATCAAGAACGTATTAATTAAATATATATATGGCCTCGACTTTTTACAATTAGCAAATACCACTTATTAAAAATTTTGCACAAAACATTAAAACAAAGTCGTAAAATTTACATTTCCTACAATCGAAGATTGTCAATAATTGCTCTGAAACCGAAATTATAATACGAAAACAAAACATTACTCAAAAGAGGCGAAGCTGAGTTTTATGGTCCTCCAAAAGAACTAGAATTATTATATTCATTTTAAATACATTATATATTTCTTTGTTGCGGTATGATTGAACACCGTTACATTTTTTTTATGTGACAAAGGAGTAAAACGACATATCCGCGAAACCAGCGAAAGGTGATACGGGCGTAAACACGTCTAACACCAACACAGGCATCCCGCTTAATTACGTCGATTTCTGACATTGCCTGTATACGCCATAGACATGTAGTACTGTGCAGGACCATTCCATAGAACGACCCAGTGTTAACGTGTCAGTTTGTGGCTCGCAAGAGTTGGTCTACTTGACGGCCACCAACCTCGACGCAAGCATGACAACGGAGTACGAGATTCTCCCGTTCAAATATACCATGCGTGTCGCGTCTGTAGTTGATATACGCACGTACTGCGCCAGTGTAGGGACGGCAGAGCCACCTTGTGGGTGATATATGAGACACACACACGCCACATGGGTCGCCCATACGTTTACGCCCATACCTCCTATGGCTGGCCTCGCGGACCACACGTTCCCGATTATTAAGGCCCCCGTCTACCTGGAACTTTATCCAACGTTTAGGCCGAGAAGCGCGGGAGCGATAAGGACGACACTGTCACGCGCATCAAGTACGCCATCGCCGCTAAGCGCAAGGCTCTGAACTGGCGTGTAGTGTTTTCGTCGTGTTGCGTGTACCTATGGGACTTTCAGCGGTGACCATATAATTTTATTAGTGGGAAGTCTTTACGAAGGTTCAGTGCAGGCCCCTATAGTAGTTTTGTATGTATCTGATACGTGCATTTTGAGCTACAGTGCCTTGTAAAGGCCGTTTTTAGCGGTTTTGGAGTACTCTGAATTGATGTTTCTAACGTACGTGATATTTTGAAAGTACTTAACAGCTATCGTCTGAAGTGTGTGTTCTTTTCGTAGATCAGCACATTGGACGCACGCTTAATAGTTTCGTTGAAAAACGTGTATTTGGAACACTCTGCAACGCAGTTCAAGCGCCAGGTATACGGGCGCCTTAAACGCTCCTTGGTTCGTCCCCTACTGCCTGTTTGATTTTTGCACTCTTCACCTTGAAACATCGTTTACACGTATACACATATACAACATCAGAAAAGTTTCTACGTTGTGAGAAACTATGTCGCAAAAACTTGTCGGGGTTGTTACGAACAAAACTGTACATCTCTGACTGTCAAACCTGTAAGCAAATTCCAGATGTTTGAAAGCTACGAATGTACCTCACAGAAGATATCGTTGATCGTATTCATTCAGATAATAACTCTGAAACACATATAACACAAATGTGTTTGGAAATAAAAAATTAAATAAAATGTTTTTAAATAACATATTTTTTTCCCTTCGCAAGTAAGAATAGAATTCAACCAAAAGGAATGTCGTCATACGAGTAGTTGTAGCCGTTCATGACGTCATGTGTGGTCATTCCTTAAAATATGCTTTCTAAATCGAGGCTACGTGTATATTTTGCTGCGAGTTTTTCTTGCGGGTGATTGCCTTCGCAAACATGCGGTACTGCGCGGGCGAAAACTGGGTCAAATTTTTCCGGAGGGGTTGGTGGTTGGTGTGCAGAGAGTTAAAGCAAAGGAGAAAATTTTAAACTGAAAATTTATTTAAATAAATTTTAATGCTGTGTGTGTGATCAAGAAGAATTGGATTTGTACATGCATGCTTTAATAAAACAGTAAAGCTATAACTATAATTTTAGGCAATAGTGCGAAACTTAAGTACTTCTGATTAAAAAAACTGTGATTTTCAGTTTAGTTAGACACGATAACAATCCCGTTTATTTTCTGTATAAAACTGTAAAATCAAATAAAACTAACAAACAGTGGTTAGTAAAAATGCATGTTCTGCTAGATAGGATCATGTAAACAAATATTTGCATGACTCGTCATTTACCATAATGTTTATTTTAATGGTATTTTTCAAGTAATTTTCTTCAGTGAAATGTATTGTATGAATTTATTCTGAAGAAAAATTGAACTCGCTATACGGCGTGCCAGAGTTAGTTAGATTTCCAGTGACTTCAAGAGGTTAGTATATACCACAATTTTAGTATATTTTGTAGGAGAAACAGAGTTGAGTTCATCGCTATGTTTCATAATTACCCACCCACTGCCTTAAGACCTCGGTAAGTCTAAATGTTACTTTAAGAGAGATCATTTTCAGAACCTGTCATGTAAATTACGTCACTGTTACATTTTGAAATATTTCTCTTATATCTTAAAGAAGATGCCGCCTCTTAAATAATTTGTATCAAATAGTATAAATAATTCCCGCATTACTATGGAATAGAAACTGTATATTTAGTTCGCATATAGTAAGTTAGTCTCCTTTTTTTAAAAAAATTTTGATATTAATGCAATGATGGTCTCAATTATATTTACGCAATTAGCAAAAATCTGCTAGTATAAAACAACCCGGCAATTTCTTTTAAGAAAAGCGTACTTTTTTATATTTTACCAGAATATTTAAATAGGATTACTGATGTAAATAATATCGCATGTAAAAAAACACGAACCTTTTATAGTGGATATTAAAGCAGACAAAAGAGTCGGTGAACAATTGGTTTTGATGCTCGTAATTGGCGTGGCCGCTGTACCAAGCTTGGTTGAACTTGATCTAACTGCTCGCTTGGTTTGACGAAACAATGAAAACTCTTGTATTTTCACGATTTTGTCAATAGGAGTCTGATTACAGAAACCGTATACGTTAACAGCGATAAACATACCGTTATTTGTGTACGGCATGGGCGCAAATGGGCTGAGTAAGTGCTTAATATTTCACGTACCATGATCTTCGGAAAGGTTAACATGACATCTAAAAAATATAATATTTATTTATTTCAATAATTTCTCTTTTTATAAAAAACATTTGTGTATAATATGTGTCATTGTTTCGATAATATAAAATTATAACCGAAAAATATGTATATCACTGCCATTTTGAAAATTACTAAATCATATTCGTATATAGTGAAATGTTTAAGGTGAATTTTTGTAGCACTATTTGTATATCAACTTTAGCTGTAATCGGTTAAGTGGTTCTCGACAGATTAAGAAAGAGTTTTAATTTTCATACCCTCCTATCTCTTGAAATAAGTAATATATTTATCTCTCGCTGTTAGCGCTCCCTGCTCCCTAAATATATTTTAATATGTCTGATATTTTTGTACTGTATGGCATTTTAAATATAATAATTATATAGCCGTTACTTTAAGAATAAGATCCATTCATAATGCAGGACGAATCACCGAACATTTGCACCGCAAATATTTGGAAATGAAAAGTGCTATTGATAAGCTGGTTTCACAGAATTGATGTTTAGACGAGGGATCACATTTGCAATCCAGACAAAGATTTTAAATAGTAATTAAAAAATTTAGTTACACATTGTCGAATTGCACAATGCCTAATAACATCAAGAAAATGCACCGAAGAGCCAAAAAAAACTGGTACACCTGCCTAATATCGTGTAGCGCCCCCCGAGCACACAGAAGTGCCACAAGACGACGTGGCATGGACTCGACTAATTTCTGAAGGAATGCAGAAGGCAATTCACACCATGAATCCTGCAGGGCAGTCCACAAAGCCAACCTGCGCCACTTTGAGAAAGGGTTGCACGTCTGTCACGTTTAATAATTCTCCTCAGTCGTCGTTTGTCCCGTTCCTTCACGATCTTTTTCCGGCCGCAGCGATATCTAAGATGTGATGTTTTACCGGATTCCCGATATTCACGGTACACTCGTGAACTGGTCGTACGCGAACATTCAAATGTTTTCGCTACCTCGGAGATGCTATGTCCCATCTCTCGTGCGCCGACTATAACCCCACGTTCAAACTCACTTAAATCTTGATAACATGCCATTGTAGCAGCAGTAACCGATCTAGCTGCCGACCGCATCGCGTTACTCTGATTTTATTTCCATACCTCTGTTATTTGCATACGCACGCCTGTACCAGTTTTTTTGGCTCTTCAGTGTAAAACTATAATAAATTATAATGTGAATGACGTTTTTTTTTGCAGGATTCTGGTGCAAGTAGTTTATGACCTATCGTAATATGACAGTTTTAAATACTAACAGTGGTCTATTCCATTTATACATAAACATATATATACATATATATATATATACACACATACATACCTAATTTCGCGGCAATATTTTCAGTGGGTGAATGTTGACTGATTTCAATTTAGAGTGTAAAATACNCGTAATATGACAGTTTTAAATACTAACAGTGGTCTATTCCATTTATACATAAACATATATATACATATATATATATACACACATACATACCTAATTTCGCGGCAATATTTTCAGTGGGTGAATGTTGACTGATTTCAATTTAGAGTGTAAAATAAACACGGAAGCAAGATCTCTCGTAGAAAATTTTGTTGTTGATGTACTGACGAAAATACGGACTAAGTAATAACTATNAACACGGAAGCAAGATCTCTCGTAGAAAATTTTGTTGTTGATGTACTGACGAAAATACGGACTAAGTAATAACTATAGAAACTTAAACACTTACATATCTCATCTTGATTCGTGAAGGAATTCGAATTTATATTACTGTTCGTGATAACCATTTTTTAGTTGCGTGTCTGAGTCTGAAGGCATTAACGTTTAAATTGGTCTTCTGAGAATACTACGAAATTACACGTATATAATAAATCAGGAATAGTAAGAATATCGTAATAAAATATTTTATTTAAAAAAGTGGTAATTAAAATTTATATCACTTAAAAAATATATATTATTACTAAAGCCAAGATGGAAAATTTTTACCGCCGTAACTTATTATCCTTGGTAAAGTAATCAAATGCAATTTCATGAAACAAATATTTGACTTTATAGGTATTTTTGTATTTATCTTTAAAGAAATATGACAGTTAAATGAATAAATTGCTGACATAAAAAATAAGCCTACTGTCATCATCATGGATGAAATAAATTTTTTAATAAGTTCTTAAAAGTTGAGTTGGTAGGTAGGAATTGACGTATCTTTGAAGAAACAACATTAGAAATGACACCACAAATGTATGTAACATTAGTGAGACAAATACAAATGCGTACCTGCCTTACCCGGGATTTAAACCAAGAAAACCCTCTACAATAAGCTAGCGTGCAATGCACTGTATTATGGAGTTCGGATTCGGAGAATCAACATCGAAATGAATCATTATTAAGTTTCAAATAATAGGGTTTACTAACCTAAAATATCTACAGTGTAGTCATTTCGAAATTAAGTTACTGAGTCACTTGAAACATGTAAGATTATATGGCCTAACGTAACACTACTTGTATGAAGAATTTGGTGGAATGTATGCGGTACGGCATAAAAAACATTATTTTCTTATTTGATGCAATCCTACAAAACTGCCATAAAAAATAGGCGCTAATATACGATGCATCTAATGTATACCGTCTAAATAAAAATTTTAATAAATTTGTTTAAAACGTTTATTATACATAGCAAACGTACGTAAATAATTTATGAAACCGCCAATTTGAACATCGTTGTGTGGCCCATTTAAATCATGAAAATTTACATGGACCCCTGTAGCATTTACTGTGTGTTCAATTTGGTAAGAATTAGTTGAAATGTTCTAGTATAACATTTGGTGGGAATCGGTTGATTGGTCCTTGAAATACGGCATAAATCCTCCATAATTTTCATATGGCATTCTTCATAAATGAANTGGGAATCGGTTGATTGGTCCTTGAAATACGGCATAAATCCTCCATAATTTTCATATGGCATTCTTCATAAATGAAAGACAAAAAGTTAATGCAGTAGCACACACTATGATTATATAGTGTCAATACAAAAAGTTAAGTTAAAAAGTGAAATGATTTTTAGGCGACATTCTGAAAATAAGTATATCATACTTAAAAAAAACACATATTAATATGCCTAACCACACTGCAACATCGTCGCCAAATTTTGTAAGAAGGGGTTGATTGTTTCCAGATATACAATATAAAATCTTTATTTTTTATTGCTGAGGCTATCATACAAAATTGCACAGAAATGACGTTGTGCATAGACAAATTTGATGGCTCTAATAGGCACTGCCAGTATAAAAAGTTAATTCGGAATTTCTTTCATTGATAAAATATATCTACCGAGCTAAAATATTTATGTAGCAACCATTTTGAAATTAAATGCTTGACCTACTTAAAGAATATCAGTTTACACCACCTGCTAGAGTAATATTTTTTTAGGAAATTTGGTAGGAATATTTCAACTGTTTCCCGAGATATGACGAAAACTTTATTTATTTGCTTGTCGTCATCTTACAAAATGGAGGACAATAGATGCTCCGTGTAGATACAGTTGATAGTTGTAATATCTACTGCTAGCTTATAATAATATGTTGGAAATGATTACATGGTTTCGACGATTTGGCGTTTAAAGCTACAATAAGTGTAGCCATTAAAAAAAAAAGTGTCTTGCGTAACCTAATTCTGCAATTTTACATAATCTGCCGCAGTACTAAATGTTTGCAAAATTTGATAGGTTTTGTTCTTTTGTTCCCGAGCTATGACATAATATCTTTATTTATTTGTATGGCACTATCTTCCAAAATGGCCGAGAAAATTATTTTTGTTTTAGTTGATATTATGTTTGCAACAGATGCTCTCAGTATACAGAATTTGGTCGAAATTATTGTAATGGAATGGCAGATATACCAATAAAAACCTAAAATATTTGGATGGTCGCCATTTTTTAAATAAGTACCCAATCACATTTAATTGCTTATGTTAACTTGGCCTGATATAGTATTACTTACCTGCGAAATTGGGAGAGAATTGGTTGAATAGTATTCGGGATGTAATGTAAAATTTTTATGTTTTCATTTGGTGCTATTAACAAAAATGGCGGGACCAAAACCAATATAGAAAACTAAATTTATTGCTTATTTAATGGGGTGTCTGCATACAACATTTGGTTTCAATCGGTTGAATTATTTCCGAGATATGACATTCACCCCAAATTCTAAAAATGCCGCCATTTTGAAAATAAGTGCCCGACGTGTTTAAAAATTATGAAAGTCAGATGTCCTTACAAATTACTATGTGCACCACGTTTAAAGAAATTTTGTTCTGCGTTAAAAGATTGTAAAGTGTGGAAAGGGGGGAATTAGTATTTAAAGTCTAATTCAGGGAGAGGGTGGTGGATTTGTACTAGTACCCTCTCCCTTCTCACAAAAAATATAACATCATAATGATGACCAGCAAAAGAATACTGTGAAAAACAATAGCAGCTTTAAATAACTTCAACAAATGTTTTATTTTTACATCTTTTGTTGTTCATATATGATATAGATATTCTGAGAATGCAAGCAGTGACACGTGGCATTGCAAAATTTTTCAGTGATTAAAACAAATTCAAAAAGTTTAATTACTAGACAGTTTTTGACAATAAACGTTTCCATAAGTTTCAAAAGGACAAAAAAGTGCGTCTTTTTAACAAGCTGGCTCAAAGATAAAATATCGGTTGTGATATTGATTCTTCTTGTATAAATACGTGGTTGTACATCATGAAAATTATATTATAATTTAATTCAGAATGTAATATTACAAGTAAGTGTAAATTATATGGGATTTTACAGCTTCTGGAAATATATCGCCAATGTTCTCTAATAAGACCTTCGGAAAAGCGACAAAGAATAATCACGAATAAACACAAGTCACCAAATACTGAAAAATAATGAATATTTATGAAAAGTGTTAATACTTGTAACTTATTCTAATTTTTCTCTCCCTTGTCCGTATGTTTTCGTAGAGCTCTCATGTATTTTCTCAAGAGTATTTGTATATAGGCCTTCCAACCCCTCAATTATGAAGCCACAACCCATATGAAATGTTAACAATCATGTGGCTTCTTTGTATTATCGAAATATTGTTGACGTAGATTGTCACAACATCTGAACTGCGTTTTTCGGTTCTGTCTGTGATGTGAATGTCAGTACGTGTATAGTTGGGGAATGTGTCTTTCCTACAGAACAGATTGTTTCCCCAGAAGAACATCTTCAGGAATATATATATATATATATATATGTTGTTCCTGCAACACACAGAACTGTAATATATTGATATAAGATTCTGTTTTGTAGTACCGGCATGTACATGCTGCTATCCTGAAACCCGTTTACAGAACTGTTATGCTGTTACTTCCCCGCAGTTTTTTTTCAGAGCAGACAGAAAAACCACAAATGCCTTCCCTCTTTCGCATTATTTAAAACGGCTGGCAGGAGGGAATCTAATGACTTATATCACAACTTAAACGAATTTTTCCACCTCTTATACATTGAGATACTCCNTCAGAGCAGACAGAAAAACCACAAATGCCTTCTCTCTTTCGCATTATTTAAAACCGCTGGCAGGAGGGAATCTAATGACTTATATCACAACTTAAACGAATTTTTCCACCTCTTATACATTGAGATACTCCTCTGATAAAATAAAATTTTAAGAGAAGTATATTTAAAATATCGTTCACAGACATCTTCTATTTAAGAAAAGTTGATACTCTTCTTAGCTACGGCAACTTAAAGACCCGAAATAACAAATCAAGCTGAGGAAAAAAAAATTATAACTTGTTGAGAAGGATACAGTTCCACAAAAATTAGCTAGTTATTCAAAAATAATTTTTTATGACATATTCATAAATTTTGTCTTCGTCCATTCCCGAAAACTGCCCTTCTTGTCTGTGGCATCTGCTATTAAACCCTTGACGGGATAGAGCACACTAAACTGCAATATCGTCGTAAGGATCACTCAATTACTGTACTTTTTCTGTGACAGAATTAGGGCATTAGTTAAAAAAAATAAAACTAATTCTGGATCTCTAATCACGAAAAAATTACAAAAGTTAGGTATTTCTTACAGCAAACATTTTGTAATACAGTGCAGCAAAAAAAAAAAAAAAAAACTAAATAAATCATATCGCTAACAGAAAAACGAAATGAAAATTATGATTTTCTATATTCTGAGTAAACTGAAACGTGAATCATTCTAGTTTTGTGTTACGTTTTCGATTTACCGAACCCACGTCTTACTTGCATTTTATTTCATAAAAGTATTTGTTTGCTTAGCGACGAAGTAAATATCGTCTCAGTGAAAAGTTTCAATCACGCTGGCAAGTGAGAATTAAGACAAGATTTTAGAGCTTTTGCTTGATGAGTCTTACCGCTTGTTTATACTTGTGTAGTTATTCATTACGTAAAAATTATACAAAATAGCACACTGACCATACGTAACTGACCTTGTTACAAGCACTACCTCGAAACATGACATGGACGTGTGGATGCTGTAGTTACAGAAAACTGGCATCTACCCCTACCAGCAGGAAATTGCAACACATCACAGAAAAGTCCCCGCCACTGTTGATTTTGGAAGTATAGTTGTTCGATGCATCTTAATTGTCTGAAGGGGTGGAGGGGGGGGAATGATAATGAGCGTGTTGACAGGAACTACACTTTACGCTGGTATATATTCTATAGTGGAAACAGAAGATGCAATCAATGCAGTCAAATTATAAATTTTTTTTAAGTTGGGTTGTGTGACAGAGGTATTAGTATCGAAACCCAGGTAGACATATGTGTAGGTATTGTATTTGCAAGTAAGTGTAGTTTAGCTCAGACAGCTAGTTGCACCGTATAAGCCTACTAGCGTTAACGTGCGGCTGCTAAACACCAACAGCAAAAAAAAAAAAAAAAAAATTCGGAAAACTCACTTCTGTATCTGGCATATAGTAAATATAGATCAATATGTATTTGTCTTCTCAATATTTAAAGCATATTAACGGTGCTTGTTATTCAAGATCATAAAAATTTTTAGTTTTGAAGAGCATCTGGAATTTTGCTGTGTTATTTTCTATAACGTTGCACAAAAAGTCACAAATGCATTTTCCTTGTTTCTGTATATCATCTTGAATGTACGCACTTTAAATAACTACGTGGTATTTCCTGAGGAATACTCGCACGCTAAGAAATTTTTTAAGAATCTTATGTTTACTATTTTTTTATGAAATAAAAATGTTACAAAAATTATAATTGAATTAAATGTTTTTAAAAAAATTCTTAGTATATTAGTATTCTCTGAGGAATTTGCGTTATCTTTAATACTGATGCACTAAGAAACAACTGCTTTAACACTGATTCCCAATTTAAACTACGTTGCTGCAGACCTGCCAGGCAGACACCTTAATTATGGAACAAAGTGCCGAATTTTATAGAACGTGTATTATACGTTAGGAACGCACCGCCAAGTGCAGGTCAAACCTGTTAACACTTACTGATAACGGAACGCACCCCACAACTATTTGAGACTGGCTCTATGGAAACGAAGTACAGTGCACAAGATACGACGAAAATTGTGTATAGCATACGTTCAATATTTGAAATGTAATTTTATGATTTAAGATCCTTCTTATGTGCTTAAAAATAAATTCAAACAATAACGAAAACTAATAGTGTTGATGCAACCAGTATAGAAGACGAATTGTTTTTTTTTTTGCTTTTGTATTTTATCGTAGCTATAATTGGCGCAACATTTCACATATTGAATCTCTTATCCACATATGAAGCATATGATTCTATTAAGATAACATTTAGTTTACCGATATAAAATTTTGATATTTAATCTATAAGTAACCTTGCTATGGTTAAATATAACCCAATCGTGCTGAAAATACAATTCAATAAAATAACATGCAAGGAAATAAATAACACATTCAACATTCTTATTACAAGCAGAGCTGGAAAGACTTAAATAAAGGTGTTTGAAAGATAATAATTTTTTTTTNAGATAAAGGTGTTTGAAAGATAATAATTTTTTTTTTCATTATTTTTTCATTCTTGTGGCTGTGAGTTTGCGGTTAACTACAGGGTCTGCCAGGTCGTATAGTGTTTTCTCTTTAGCAGTTGCGAACTAACTGCTTATCATGTATGCAGTTGTACGAGTGTATCCGATGTCGTCACATGCAGCCACTGCACGTGATCTCACTCGGAAATGACCACGTAATACACAGCGTGTAAACTCGCGTAACCGCTTCTCATGGTCAGTTCACCCACGTGGGACCACGGTGCCCCATGTTCTNTGATGAGTCTTACCGCTTGTTTATACTTGTGTAGTTATTCATTACGTAAAAATTATACAAAATAGCACACTGACCACACGTAACTGACCTTGTTACAAGCACTACCTCGAAACATGACATGGACGTGTGGATGCTGTAGTTACAGAAAACTGGCATCTACCCCTACCAGCAGGAAATTGCAACACATCACAGAAAAGCCCCCGCCACTGTTGATTTTGGAAGTATAGTTGTTTTGATGCATCTAAGTTGTCTGAAGGGGGGGGGGGAATGATAATGAGCGTGTTGACAAGGACTACACTTTACGCTGGTATATATTCTATAGTGGAAACAGAAGATGCAATCAATGCAGTCAAATTATCAATTTGTTTTAAGTTGGGTTGTGTGACAGAGGTATTAGTATCGAAACCCAGGTAGACATATGTGTAGGTATTGTATTTGCAAGTAAGTGTAGTTTAGCTGAGACAGCTAGTTGCACCGTATAAGCCTACTAGCGTTAACGTGCGGCTGCTAAACACCAACAGCAAAAAAAAAAAANCAGCTAGTTGCACCGTATAAGCCTACTAGCGTTAACGTGCGGCTGCTAAACACCAACAGCAAAAAAAAAAAAAAAATTCGGAAAACTCACTTTTGTATCTGGCATATAGTAAATATAGATCAATATGTATTTGTCTTCTCAATATTTAAAGCATATTATTCAAGATCATAAAAATGTTTAGTTTTGAAGAGCATCTGGAATTTTGCTGTGTTATTTTCTATAACGTTGCACAAAAAGTCACAAATGCATTTNTTTGAAGAGCATCTGGAATTTTGCTGTGTTATTTTCTATAACGTTGCACAAAAAGTCACAAATGCATTTTCCTTGTGTCTGTATATCATCTTGAATGTACGCACTTTAAATAACTACGTGGTATTTCCTGAGGAATACTCGCACGCTAAGAAATTTTTTAAGAATCTTATGTTTACTATTTTTTTATGAAATAAAAATGTTACAAAAATTATAATTGAATTAAATGTTTTTAAAAAAAATTCTTAGTATATTAGTATTCTCTGAGGAATTTGCGTTATCTTTAATACTGATGCACTAAGAAACAACTGCTTTAACACTGATTCCCAATTTAAACTACGTTGCTGCAGACCTGCCAGGCAGACACCTTAATTATGGAACAAAGTGCCGAATTTTATAGAACGTGTATTATACGTTAGGAACGCACCGCCAAGTGCAGGTCAAACCTGTTAACACTTACTGATAACGGAACGCACCCCACAACTATTTGAGACTGGCTCTATGGAAACGAAGTACAGTGCACAAGATACGACGAAAATTGTGTATAGCATACGTGGTTTTGTAGAGACTACTTGTACGAAGTCAATTACATTACGTTCAATATTTGAAATGTAATTTTATGATTTAAGATCCTTGTTATGTGCTTAAAAATAAATTCAAACAATAACGAAAACTAATAGTGTTGATGTAACCAGTATAGAAGACGAATTGTTTTTTTTTTTGCTTTTGTATTTTATCGTAGCTATAATTGGCGCAATATTTCACATATTGAATCTCTTATCCACATATGAAGCATATGATTCTATTAAGATAACATTTAGTTTACCGATATAAAATTTTGATATTTAATCTATAAGTAACCTTGCTATGGTTAAATATAACCCAATCGTGCTGAAAATACAATTCAATAAAATAACATGCAAGGAAATAAATAACACATTCAACATTCTTATTACAAGCAGAGCTGGAAAGACTTAAATAAAGGTGTTTGAAAGATAATAATTTTTTTNAAATAAAGGTGTTTGAAAGATAATAATTTTTTTTTTCATTATTTTTTAATTCTTGTGGCTGTGAGTTTGCGGTTAACTACAGGGTCTGCCAGGTCGTATAGTGTTTTCTCTTTAGCAGTTGCGAACTAACTGCTTATCATGTATGCAGTGCTACGAGTGTATCCGATGTCGTCACATGCAGCCACTGCACGTGATCTCACTCGGAAATGACCACGTAATACACAGCGTGGAAACTCGCGTAACCGCTTCTCATGGTCAGTTCACCCACGTGGGACCACGGTGCCCCATGTTCTACCAAATGCACCGTGCCCACTGGGACGAAGATAATTCCCAAGACGTCATCCCGCCTCTTAGGGATTACAGGTCCTTGCCCTCCCCACCACCGCTGCCCCCCACCCCCCTCTAATCAAATGCAGCGGTGCCGTTGTACTATAGTAATGTCGCTTCAACTTAGGACTTGGGAGATTTGCCAATGTCGGGCCACTTGGTATCAGTTGGTCGACGGTGGCATGACGGGTGGGAGGGAGTAGCTTCAGACTCGTTTGCCCGCCTGCCAGCTACATGTGTTGGGCGAGGTTGGTGCTTTGCGAATAATCGTTCTGTCTCTCTCTCTTTTACTAGGGTAAGCGGGGGCCAAGTCCGTTCTCAGGCCAACGCGACTTTAGTGCTGGCATGTCAACGTTCAATTTATTCCTGCTTGATGCTTATTTAAGTAATTTCATGAGGGAGCCGTGATTGTGTAGTGGTTAGACTACGCGCATCCCTCTTAGGCGGACCTGTTTCGATTTCTGGCGGGGTCGCTCCCTGGTTTTCACATGTGGGAATCGTGCTGTCGATGCCGCTGGTCGGCGGATTTTCTCGGTGATCTCCCGTTTCCTCCACTCATGCATTCCGGCTCTGCTCCGTACTGATATCGCTTCATCCTCAATTGCTCTCAAGATTTCGATGTTAAGAGCCACCCAAATCATTCCACTCCACTCTACTTTTAAGAGCTTTCCTTTTCTGTCCGTTGTATATCCCTATTTAAGACAAACGTGTTTTTATAGGCTATTCACGGTAAAATGAGCACTTTTGAAAGCCCTCTCAATTAAAACAATAGTCAATAAATATGTTTAATTGTAGCTTTAGGCATTGTCTTCCGAGTGCGGTGGAATTCACACACTGTGCTTACTACTCAAATAGGTATAAATATTTTAAAATGTGTTTAAAGGATAATAAGTGGCTGAAATGAGAAAGTAACTAGGGCCTCAAAAGTGCTCACTTTACCGTAAACAGCATATACTCATAAATACAAAAACACTGTCAAGAATCTATTCATTATAGTATGTTAGTAGTTAACTGAACACTTTTTTAAATCCCCACTTAAGAACTAATTTGANACAAGAATCTATTCATTATAGTATGTTAGTAGTTAACTGAACACTTTTTTAAATCCCCACTTAAGAACTAATTTGATCTTCGTTTAGTACCATTCGTCATATGTAAAATCTAAATTGTCATGGCCATTTTAACTTCATTCATGCGTCATCAAAGTGAAAATTTGAAATTGTTGGGGACCTAGTTTATTGTTTTTCTAATACACCAGTTCGCAAGGCAGGATTACACATGTTGCCGTATGTTGACCTATTAAATGTACTTCCCACTCAACCGCTGTGGTTTAAATTTTTGATTCATCTACAAGGTACTTAGTCATGATTAAATTTACTATATTAAAGTATTTTAAATAAAATACCTTTTTCAATGAAAGCTTAATACAATTATTAGTTAAAAANTTAAATTTACTATATTAAAGTATTTTAAATAAAATACCTTTTTCAATGAAAGCTTAATACAATTATTAGTTAAAAACCAGGTAAAAATTTAAAAAAGGAATTTAACTTGTTACAAAAAATTAAATTTCAATTGGCAAATACATTAATTTAACTTTCGGTACGTGAGATTTTCTGGTAAACTTTTATGAGCAAAGTCATTGATGTCACGCGCAGTATTTATATATATATATCCGTTTCTCTCTTTACATATATATTTATTCGGCAATGCCAGTGTCATTCTCCAGCCATAGCAATATACACTAACGAGCCAAAAAAAACTGGTACACATGCCTAATATCGTGTAGGGGCCCCCCGAGCACGCAGAAGTGCCGCAAGACGACGTGGCATGGACTCGACTAATGTCTGAAGGTATGCAGGAGGCAATTCACACCAACAATCCTGCAGGGCAGTCCACAAATCCATAGGAGTGCGAGGCGGTGGAGATCTCTTCTGAACAGCACGTTGCCAGGCATCCCAAATATGCACAATAATGTTCATGTCTGATGATTTAGGTGGCCAATGGAAGTGTCTGAAATCAGAAGAGTGTTCCCGGAGCCACTTTGTAGCAACTCTCGACGTGTGGGGTGTCGCATTGTCCTGCTGAAATTGTCCACGTCCGTCGAAATGCACAATGGACATGGATGGGTGCAGGTGATCGGACAGGATGCTTACGTATCTGTCACCTGTCAGAGTCGTATCTAGGCGTACCAGGGGTCACATTTCAGGCCAACAGCACACGCCCCATACCATGACAGAGCCTCCACCAGCTTGAACAGTCCCCTGTTGACATGTAGGGTCCATGAATTCATAAGGATGTCTCCATACCCGTACACGTTCATCCGCCCTTTACAATTGTAAACGAGACTCGTCAGACCAGGCAACGTGCTTCCAGTCATCAACATTTCAATGCGGTGTTGGCGGGTGCAGGTGAGGCATAAAGCTTTGTGTCCTGCAGTCAACAACGGTACACGAGTGGGTCTTCGACTCCGAAAGCCCATAAAAATGATGGTCCTTTGAATAGTTCGCATGCTGGCACTTGTTTATGCCCCAGCATTG